>JARYZH020000553.1:83860-130782 GCA_030021035.2 Notholithocarpus densiflorus
CCCCCAACCAAGCTAAGATTGATTAGGTGTGTGATTCGCTTTTTTGATGCTGCGAGTGACATGATCCTGTTATGTTTATTGGGCTCATACCGGGTCTTGAGAAGTGCTTGGATCAGGGTCATGAGTCTGATGATGAGAGGGCCAGGTGTTACATCCCAAGGACAGGGCCCAAGGCCTAAAGGGCCTGGGTCCTTATCCCGTACAGTGTTTCGAGGCTAGAGTCCAAGGCCTAATGACACTGGGGCATCCCCGTACAATAGCCCCCCCTTGATTCGTGACCGGCTACCGAGAGCGAATCAATGACTACCTAAGTGTTGGTGTCTTCCCGGGAAGCTCAATCGTTGAATGTTATTCGGATAAGATGGCCATCAATGTTGCCTTAAAAGAGGCGTCGTGCCAGGCTGTTATATCCATCAGTAATTATGACCTAACGGTTCATGAAACGCTTGACGATTCATGAACCGTGCCCACGCGTGTGGGGGTTACAAGGAAGGATCTGAAGGGTTTTCTCGCCTTCCTTTTCACTAAATGCTTTTACTCGCTCTTGGCTCCTATAAATAGTCCTCTCTAATTCTCCATACCACTTTTTACATCCCTTCTCTTCTGATTTCTCCTCTGCTGAGCATCCTCCTCCTGTGCGTAAACACTCTTCCTCAGATCATCACTCTCTAGAGCCCAAAGTAAGTCTTCTTCACCTTTCCTCTTTATTCTTTCATTTTCTTTCAGTATCCCTTTGATCTCAAAGTCCAGGAATTTAGTTCAAAAATGGGATTTTCTTATCTCCTATCTTCAAAAGCTTCTTTGGCTAGTTTTAGGGCTGCCTACAACGTCCCTGAGGATGTTGATATCGCTTATTGTCATGTGGGTGATATAGACATCCAAAGGCGTATCGGTTCAAACACAGTCTTTTTTCCTCTTATGGCTATTCTCGAGGGTGGGGTTAGGTTCCCAGTGGACCCCCTCATCATAAGCACCCTTAGGTTTTACGGCCTGTGTCCCAACCAACTCCCTCCTAATTTTTACGAGTGGTGAGTTGCGTTAGTAGGTTAAACCAGATATTCAGTTTAGAGCTAAACCACTATGAAATTAATTTTATGTATAGCCTTTGTGGAAACATCATATCCGACTAGGGACATACGAGTACGGCTGATATCATGCCTGCTCGACTCCAATAGAAATTCCGCGGGGGAATTTGTTCGGGTGAGCGGCAATTGGATTGCCGATGAGCTCCCTTGGCCTTTCTCACCGCGCGACGTTGGTTGGTATCGAGAACTTTCACTTGTTTCAGGCCTGCATTTGTTACTTAATCATTTACGTGCAAACTAACCAGTCCTTTTGTTGATTTATTGCAGAAGGAAGAAGATTTCAACCAGATCTCCAAGTTGTGCACATGCAAGATATTAACTTCGTCCTTAGATCTGAAATTTTTGTTCATGCGGATGGACAGCTCCGAGCATCCCATTTGATTCTCGGCGTCGACCCCGTATATTCGACCTGGCAAGCATTCAGCCAGGCGTTGATTGTAGATAGCCCGCTTCTATCGTACATAGACGTCTGGCACGCGAACTTCCTCCCGCCTTCTTTAACCACCGGCGAAGCTCGAGACCTCAGCCCCAGGTATACCACCGTAGAGGACCGTGCACCTGTACAAGACGAATCGGCGGAGCGTGTATCCCTCAGCCGTAAAGTCCACATGCCTATTAAAGTGCCAGACGCTCCCACCCAAGTAGTCGAGCCAGAGCAAGCCGAGACCGATCAGGACGAAGCTATGGTGAACAGAAGGAAGATGACTGTTGATCGGTTTATACCCAGCATTCAACCCTCGGTCCAGCTTCAAGGCGGGGACCGTTCTCCCCCTCCCCTTATCGCCAACTATCCTAAAAAGAAACAGAAGGTTGGTGACCATCCCCTCAAAGTCCTCGGTGATGCTCCTGCAAAGACCCTTCCCCGGGGAGGGATCACGATCCGAGAACTGGTGGGTGATTCCCAGAAACCAGCCACGGTTGGTACGAATGTGGCTTCCTCATCCAGTCCCGAGAATATCTGGCAGCCTAACTTCAGGTTCGGTAACGGTCCTCTGCCAGCTACTGCCAGCATAAGGACTTGGGATAAGGGCCATGGGGGGAGGGTGGCCCAGAGTTTAGTGCACAGCCTCTTGTTGCCCGAGGACGTGCAGTTCTTCACGGACGAGGACGAGGATTCACTAGCACTGCGATTGCAATGGCACACCGTGGTGGTAATTTTCCTCTCTTTCCTTTTTCTATTCGCTCTAATTCATGAATAATCCCACAACACTTATACCCATTGTTTTTGTGTTACCAGTTCGCGTAGCTGACATATGTACTTGGCGAAAGACTGAAGGAGCTTGCCGAGGATGCCGATCGGGAGAAGGCACAGAAGGACATCGCCAATGCCACAGTTAAGGAAAAGGGCAAGGCTGACTGCTTAGAAAAAGGCCCAAGCCTCGGAGAAAGCCTAGAAATTGGCAGAGGAGAAATTGGCCGAGGTAGAGGATTGGCTAGGGGGTATCGAGCTAAAATTGGCAGAGGTAGCCAGTCTGAATTTGGCCTAAGCCGATCAAATAGCTGATCGGAAAGCGGCCTTTGAAGCTTGCGAAAACAAGTGGTCTGACAAAGGCTTTGCAGATGCCGAGAAATCTGGGGAGCCTGTTATCTATCAGGCGCAGTTCCATGGGTTTAAGGAGAGGTGGCTGGCGGCCCTTCAGGCGATGGGTGTGGTCGAGGACTCCCCCTTGAGAAACCCAAATCAAATCCCCTATCCAGCTCCTCCATCCCCTGCCCAGAGTCAGGCCGATGTCGCGGACGAGGAGGATAAGACCAGCATGAGGGAGATGGTCCGAGCGATCGACGCCAACGGGGATACCGCCAATCTCGAGGTCACCAGCAACTTTAATGTTGTTGATGATGCGCAAGGCCAGCAGCCACCGACCGAGAACATTCCCAGCCAGCACGCCGATAAAGCAGCACAACTCCCGCCCACTGATCTAGCCGTTTAATACTTAAGTTTTCAACTAGCTTTTCTTTCCCGTGTTTGCTTTTCTTTTATTTTTTGATTTGCCTAGGGTCACCGGGTTGTGGTGGCGAAACAATGTTTTAACTCTTGACTTACTAAGTCTCATTTGCCTATAGTCACCCGGTTGTGGTGACAAAACATTGGTTTAAATTTATTTGCCAGTTTTAATTGTGCCTATGATTGTGTGCTACTAAGTTACTATTTTAGTCATACTCTTTGACTGTTTCTCTCCTTTATATACACACATATTTTAGATGGCTGGGTAGCTTAATCCTGGTTTGCCTCTGATCGGCAATTAAAACTGCCCTCATATTTATCTTCAAAAAGCTGTGTAACATCTAGTTAGGCATGGCGGCCATGACCGGCCCAGGAGAGATCACCTTTGTCTAGAAAGAATTGGCTCCTCGGCGATAATAACTAAACCTGTCGTACGTTGAACCTTTAGGAGGATGTAGGGTAATCCTTTTCCTATGATGTGGGTTGTGTCCGCGAGATTGATTTTTGCCCCCTGAATAATTTGACGTAATTGTTGGGCTGCGTAAGATTCCCTCCCGTCCGGCGATGAAGACCTTACCGGAGGGGAAGATTGCCATTAGAGCTTAGAATTAGGTTTCCACCTGCCCGGTGTTAAGAAACGACTCGAGGACAAGTTTCTGCCCTTGGAATAATTTGACATAAGGTCTTCACCTGCTCGATGATGAGAATCGAACCGAGGACAGGCTTCTGTCCTTAGAGTGATTTGGTGTAAGGTTTTTACCTGCTCGGTGATGAGAATCAAACTGAGGACAGACTTCTATACTTAGAATAATTTGATGTAAGGTTTTCACCTACTCGGTGATGAGAATCGAACCGAGGACAGGCTTCTGTCCTTAGAGTGATTTGGTGTAAGGTTTTCACTTGCTCGGTGTAAGGTTTTCACCTGCTCGGTGATGAGAATCGAACCGAGGAGAGGCTTTTGTCCTTAGAATGATTTGGTGTAAGGTTTTCACCTGCTCGGTGATGAGAATCGAACCGAGGACGGGATTCTGTCCTTAAAATAATTTGATGTAAGGTTTTCACCTGCTCGGTGATGAGAATCGAACCCATCAAGGGCGTGTCATACCTGGATAGGTCTTCCTTCTTCAAACCAAGCTCCCTATACAGGTTGGGATACATCATTTCGGTGCCACTCCCCTGATCTATTAGTACCCTCTTCACTATGAAGCCATTTATCCAGGCCGTCACTACCAAAGCATCATCGTGCGGTTGAATTGTGCCTTCAAGATCATTGTCATTAAAAGAAATGGGTTCCTGAGTATACTTCAACTTCTTTTTGGTAGGTTGCTTGCCTGTGCCACTTCCCCTCGGCGCTACGATCAGCACAACTCTTTGACTCTTAGGTGTCTCTTGAAGCTGCATGGATGACTTCTATCACTCCTAATGGGGGTGGGAGAGGATTCCCTCATGGCCGTGTGCCCTGCCCGGCTTCTTGATTCTTAGGATTCGTCACAAATTCCTTCAGGTACCCCGCTTTTGCCAACTGCTCAAGATAATCTTTTAACACCCTACACTGCTCAGTAGTATGCCCCCTATCTCTATGGTAGGTATAATACAAGTTTTGGTTTCTCCTGGATGGATCTTCTCCCATCTTGTTTGGCCACAGAAAATATGGTTCATTCTTGATTTGATCCACAATCCTGTGTACCGGTTCCTTGAAGGCCACATTCACCTCTCCCATCTGTGGCCCCGGCTCTTGAATTCTCAAATCCTTCTTGGGCTTGGCTTGGAAGCCGATATGCCAAGGATGATTTATGATCGAGGCCTTGCCCTTATTCTGTAACCGATCATCTTCTAACCGTTTATATTCCTCGATACGCCTCATCAACTGCCCCATCCAAAAAGTACTCGCCGCGATCTTTTCATTACCTCCACCGATCTCGTTGTACAGTTCCCAGTATTGGCTAGCGTAGTCGCGGAGGGTTTCCCTAGCCCCCATTTTCATTGAAAGCAGCGCGTCCACGGGCTGTGGAACCCGGCTGTAGGTCACGAACAGTACACCAAACTCTTGAATTAATTCAGAAAAACTGTGAATTGAGCCTTTCCTTAACCCGTTAAACCATCTCAAAACAGTGGGACCGAGGCTCGAGGGAAACACTTTACACATCAGGGTGTCGTTATGTGCATACAACAACATCATTTGAATATAATGGCTTACATGTTCTACCGGGTCCGTCTTTCCATCGTAAGAATTGAACTGCAGCCATGTAAATCTGTTCGGCATATGAGCCCTCTTAATGTCCCTCGAGAATGGTGACCGGGCAGCTTGGCGTATTGCATGGCTCACAGCGTCAATGGCCGCGTTTCGAGGTTGCCTCTCCTTTGGGGAGATCGAGTCCCGGTTTGCATATTCCCGTGAGCGGTCCTGGTGCCGATGAGACTTGGATTGATGGGACCCAGCTCCATAGTGATTCCCGACACTAGCCGACCTTTCCCTTCGCTCCCTGTGATCCCTTCTCTGACACCTACCTCTCGCTTGCAACTCCAAATCCCTGACCAAGCTCTGGAGGTGCTCTAGTTCCTTATCCCTTTGCTTAGGCTCTTCGTCCCTCTTGTCAAAACGGTTACGCCCCGAAGCGCCGGACATTGTCCGGTATGTTTGAAATGACCCTTCTCCGAGGTCGGATTGCCCTTCCTCCTCATGCTCTCTAACTTCGCGCCTTCTCTGCCTCCTTTCCCGCCATGTAGATCCCCGCAAAGACCTCGCTGAGCCACTTTTAGCATAACTCCCTAGCTGAGCCACTTTTAGCATAACTTCCTGGCTGAGCCCTAGACATTTTCCCAAGCACCTTTTGATGGAACCACAGCTATGTAGGAGATTCCCACAAACAGCACCAATTGTGCGTACCCAAAATATATAGCTGTTGGGCCTAACCTCTTCTTGGGCTCACAATTTATTTGTTTAGTGGGTTTTTGGGTTTCTTACTATGGGTGGCTCTATGTTCGGTAGGCTCAATTACACTCCTATCTCCCCAAGTCTTTTCTCTCTCCCTCACAGAATCACTTCTTTGCTCTGAGTGTTTTCTTCTTTCTCTCAGTATTCTCCTCAGAATTGCCAACCTCTTTCTTTTCATCCTTGTTTCTTATTTATAGCGACAGATTAGTGGGAATGCCATGATTATCTCTGTTTATAAGTGGAGATGATGGTCCAATTCCATCGTGTTTTAGTGGGTGTTTAGGTGGGCGAGGAGGTAGTGGCATTGGGACTGATTCCCACCTCCACAAGCCTGCTCGGCAGAGATATCACTTGTGTAAACCTCAAGAATCATAAGCAAAATAAAGGAAGGTGTTGCTTTATTTTCTCTTCCGGCAAGTAGGTAGGATCATTGTAGAAGATATCAACGGTGTAGATCACTTTTTGTAATTCATAAAAATTTGGTGCGTAATTATCCAATATTTTGAAAATACAACGACGTGGTATTCCTTTATTCTCTTGTATAATAGTAGATCTTGTTAATTAAATTCATGATGAGATTTAGTGGCAAAGCCAAAATTTCAGTTTAGAGGGACAAAATTGAAATGAAAAATAATCTAAATAATAAAATGGATACTAATAGCAAAATAGATAAACATTTATATACTAATATAATTTTCAAACAAATCTAATATTTATGTAAGCTTTAATTTATTTTTAATACCTAGTTTCACATTTACTCAATTGCAAGATTTGCAAAATATACATTCAAACAAGGTTGTTTTTTTAATTTGAATCGAAATCATTATTATGATTGGGTTTTTTCGTAATCTCAATTGATTGTGAGGACAGGCTTCTGTCCTTAGAGTGATTTGGTGTAAGGTTTTCACATGCTCAGTGATAAGAATCGAACCGAGGATGGGCTTCTGTCCTTAGAATAATTTGACGTAAGGTTTTCACCTGCTCGGTGATGAGAATCAAACCAAGGACAGACTTCTGTCCTTAGAGTGGTTTAACGTAATGTTTTCACCTACTTGGTGATGAGAATCGAATTGAGGACAGGTTTCTGTCCTTAGAGTGGTTTGATACGAAATTTCCCCGTGTGCATTGACTGGAGCTTAATGAGTTAACAACGATAAAATCAGAAGTACTGATACACCTACACATATAAATATCATCATCGTATTAGCTAATAAAATGTACATTCAAGATTTTATTGAATTCACACCCCCATGTACATATGATCAGTGATAGAACTTCTTCAGATTATGGACATTCCATGGTCGGGGAAGCGGTCTCTCGTCTAGGTCCTCCAAATAGTACGCTTCTGCACCCGCAATGGCAGTAACCCTGTAGGGCCCTTCCTAGGCCGGGGCAAGCTTTCCGGCATTCGTATCTCTTATATTCCCTATTGCTTTTCGTAGCACCAGATCCCCAGCACTGAACTCCCTAGTCTTTACGTCCCGATTATATCGCTGGGCAAGTTTTTGTTGATACTTCGCTAGTCGTATAGTCACTGCTTCTCGGTACTCTTCCAGCAGATCCAAACGTTCTATCAGCAATCTATCATTCTAGGTAGAGGCAAATCTCGCAACCCGTGCACTGCATAAATTTACCTTGGCTAGTATTACAGCTTTTGTCCCATACGTGAGAAAGAATGGAGTTTCCCTAGTGGACCTTCTTAGAGTTGTCCGGTACGCCCACAAAATGTCGGGCAGCTCCTCAGCCCATCTACCTTTTGCACCATCTAGCCTTTTTCTTCAATCCGTTCACGATTGCCTTGTTGGTGGCTTCTGCTTGGCCATTGCTCTGAGGATATGCTGGGGTGGAGTACCTATTCTTGATGCCGAGATCATTGCAAAACTCGCAAAAGGCTCTACTGTCGAACTGCAATCCATTATCAGATATAAGAGAGTTTGGCATCCCAAATCTTGTGACTATATTCTTCCACACGAACCTCTTAACATCCACGTCCCGAATATTGGCTAACGCCTCTGCCTCCGCCCACTTAGTGAAGTAATCGACAGCCACTAAAACAAACTTTTGATTGCTCGTGGCTCGGGGAAATGGACCGAGAATATCTGGCCCCATTTTCCGAAGGGCCAAGGGCTATTGACCAGATTCAGATGGTCTGCTGGCTAGTGGATCAAGGGGGTATGCTTTTGGCACTGTTCACACTTACGCACATACTCGGCGGCATCCTTCTGCATTTGTGGCCACCAGAACCCCTAAGTCATTGCTCGATTTTCTAATGAGCGCCCCCCCACATGACTGCCACACACCCCATCATGTAGCTCGGCCAAGAGTTCATTAACTTTCTCAGGGTGTAAGCACAAAAGGTACAGCCCTCTAAAAGACCTCCGGTACAACTTACGATCTGCCGACAACCAGTACCGAGCAGCTACTCGGCGAACCCTGTTAGCTTCCTTCTCATCATCTAGGACTTGATCCTCGGCTAAGAAGTCAATGATCGGGTCCATTCAACATGGCTCGGTCGTCGAAATCACTGCAACACCAACACCAACCTCTGTATTAATGCTCGGCTCCGCTATGAGCTCTACCTTGATTAACCGAGGCACATCCTCTGTCATTGATGATGCCAACGTGGCTAGAGAGTCAGCATGTCTGTTCTGTCCCCAGGCCACTTGGGCCAACTTGGCCATACAAAACTTACTCATGACTTGCTTTACCACCTACAAGTACTCTTTCATTCGAGAATCCTAGGCTTCGAAGTTGCCCTGCACCTGGCTAACTACTAGCCGAGAATCTGAATAAATCTCTACATCCCGAGCACCCATACCCAAAATGGTTCTTAATTCGGCAAGCAAGGCCACGTACTCAACTTCGTTGTTAGAGGCCCTGAACCCCAACCTAAAAGAATGCTCCAACCGTATTCCTTTTAGGGTGATAAAGACGATCCCAGCACCAGGCCCCATAGCACTTGACGCACTGTCCACAAATACCTTCCACAGGCGACATTCCACGTGACAAACCATCTACCCTTAATTCTTAGGAGAAAACTCTACAAAAAAATCAGTAGGAACTTGGCCCTTCATCAAACTTCTTGGCCTGTACCTTATATCGAAGGATCCCAACCGAGTCCCCCATTTAGCTATCCTTCCCATGAAATTCGACCTCTTCAAAAGTGACTGCAGCGGATACTCGCTCAATACGTAGACGGTGTGAGCTTGAAAGTAATGGGGTAGCTTCCGTGTGGCTTGCACCAGTGCTAATACCAACTTCTCCAAGGGCAAGTACCTCGTCTCAGCATCAACTAGAGTTTTGCTAATATAATACACTGGCTGTTGCACTCCTTGGTCCCACAGGAGCACGGCACTCACGGTGTGCTTTGATACCGAGAGATACATGAACAAATCTTCCCCGAGCTCTGGTGCTGTCAGCATTGGTGCCCGCATCAAATATTCCTTCAACTCATAAAAAGCCTTTTTGCACTCCTCACTCCACTGGAACCCTTTCCACTTTTTCAAAAGCTGATAAAATGGTCGGCAGCTATCGGCAAACTTCGAAATAAATCGATTAAGTGCGGCTAGCATGCCCGTCAGCACTTGGACTTCCTTAGGATTACTCAGCGGTTTGAGGCGTTTCACCGCTTCGATCTGGTCGGGATTGACTTCTATTCCCCGGTTAGTGATCAAATACCCTAGGAACTTGCTAGCCCTCACTCCGAAAGCACACTTTTCGACATTGAGGCGCAGCCTGTACTGCCGAAGTACTTCGAACACTCCTTTGAGATCGTCAATGTGTTGTGCTTCCCATTTGCTTTTCACTACCATGTCATCAATGTACACCTTAATTATGCGCCCTATCTTGTCTCGGAACATTCTCGTCATCATTCGTTGATACGTAGCCCCGGCATTCTTCAACCCAAACGGCATTACGGTATAGTGGTAGTTGGCATCGGCGGTTATAAACGCTGTCTTCTCTTAGTCCTCAGCAGCCAGGGCAATCTGGTGATAACCCTGAAAAGCGTCCAGAAAGCTTATCTTTGGATACCCGTATGTGGCATCCACCAACTGATCAATCTTCGGCTTAGGGAATGGGTCCTTCGGACATGCTCGGTTGAGGTCGGTGAAGTCGACACAAACCCTCCACTTGCCATTTTTCTTTCTTACCACCATAGTATTTGTAAGCCAGTCCGGAAAAAATATCTCCTTTATTGTCTCGGCCTCCTTTAGTCTCTTAACCTCCTGCTTGACAGCATTGGCGTGCTCCCTAGCCGACCTTCTCGGCTTTTGCTTCTTGGGAGGATGTAAGGGATCCACATTGAGCTTATGAACTATAAACTTGGGGTCCACCCCAGGCACCTCATACGGGTTCCAAGCAAACACGTCTACATTCTGTACAAGAAACAGCAACATCTCTACCTTATCTTCGTCCTTCACGCTTGCTCCAATTAGAAAGCTCCTATCAACATCTGGCAATATCTTCACTCTTACCAAGTCCTCGGCATAGCTAGCCCCCGCTTCTCCTTGGGGTCCCTGTAATTGCTATAAGGGAGTCTCCTCGATTGACTCCTTTGGCTTAGCTCCCCGGTCAATCGCGGCTACCAAGCACTGCCTGGCCACTTGCTGATTACCTCTTACCACGACAATACCTTGTTCGGTGCAGAACTTGACCTTCACGTGCAAGGTGGATGGAACCGCCCCCATTGCGTGAATCCATGGCCTCCCAAGAATCGCCGTGTACGCAGAAAACGAGGCGACCACTATGAATTTTACCATCGTCTCCTTACCCTCCATGTTCACGGGAAGCGAAATCTGTTCTTCTGGGATCACCATTTGACCGCCAAACCCCATCAAGGGCGTGTCATACCTGGATAGGTCTTCCTTCTTCAAACCAAGCTCCCTATACAGGTTGGGATACATCATTTCGGTGCCACTCCCCTGATCTATTAGTACCCTCTTCACTATGAAGCCATTTATCCAGGCCGTCACTACCAAAGCATCATCGTGCGGTTGAATTGTGCCTTCAAGATCATTGTCATTAAAAGAAATGGGTTCCTGAGTATACTTCAACTTCTTTTTGGTAGGTTGCTTGCCTGTGCCACTTCCCCTCGGCGCTACGATCAGCACAACTCTTTGACTCTTAGGTGTCTCTTGAAGCTGCATGGATGACTTCTATCACTCCTAATGGGGGTGGGAGAGGATTCCCTCATGGCCGTGTGCCCTGCCCGGCTTCTTGATTCTTAGGATTCGTCACAAATTCCTTCAGGTACCCCGCTTTTGCCAACTGCTCAAGATAATCTTTTAACACCCTACACTGCTCAGTAGTATGCCCCCTATCTCTATGGTAGGTATAATACAAGTTTTGGTTTCTCCTGGATGGATCTTCTCCCATCTTGTTTGGCCACAGAAAATATGGTTCATTCTTGATTTGATCCACAATCCTGTGTACCGGTTCCTTGAAGGCCACATTCACCTCTCCCATCTGTGGCCCCGGCTCTTGAATTCTCAAATCCTTCTTGGGCTTGGCTTGGAAGCCGATATGCCAAGGATGATTTATGATCGAGGCCTTGCCCTTATTCTGTAACCGATCATCTTCTAACCGTTTATATTCCTCGATACGCCTCATCAACTGCCCCATCCAAAAAGTACTCGCCGCGATCTTTTCATTACCTCCACCGATCTCGTTGTACAGTTCCCAGTATTGGCTAGCGTAGTCGCGGAGGGTTTCCCTAGCCCCCATTTTCATTGAAAGCAGCGCGTCCACGGGCTGTGGAACCCGGCTGTAGGTCACGAACAGTACACCAAACTCTTGAATTAATTCAGAAAAACTGTGAATTGAGCCTTTCCTTAACCCGTTAAACCATCTCAAAACAGTGGGACCGAGGCTCGAGGGAAACACTTTACACATCAGGGTGTCGTTATGTGCATACAACAACATCATTTGAATATAATGGCTTACATGTTCTACCGGGTCCGTCTTTCCATCGTAAGAATTGAACTGCAGCCATGTAAATCTGTTCGGCATATGAGCCCTCTTAATGTCCCTCGAGAATGGTGACCGGGCAGCTTGGCGTATTGCATGGCTCACAGCGTCAATGGCCGCGTTTCGAGGTTGCCTCTCCTTTGGGGAGATCGAGTCCCGGTTTGCATATTCCCGTGAGCGGTCCTGGTGCCGATGAGACTTGGATTGATGGGACCCAGCTCCATAGTGATTCCCGACACTAGCCGACCTTTCCCTTCGCTCCCTGTGATCCCTTCTCTGACACCTACCTCTCGCTTGCAACTCCAAATCCCTGACCAAGCTCTGGAGGTGCTCTAGTTCCTTATCCCTTTGCTTAGGCTCTTCGTCCCTCTTGTCAAAACGGTTACGCCCCGAAGCGCCGGACATTGTCCGGTATGTTTGAAATGACCCTTCTCCGAGGTCGGATTGCCCTTCCTCCTCATGCTCTCTAACTTCGCGCCTTCTCTGCCTCCTTTCCCGCCATGTAGATCCCCGCAAAGACCTCGCTGAGCCACTTTTAGCATAACTCCCTAGCTGAGCCACTTTTAGCATAACTTCCTGGCTGAGCCCTAGACATTTTCCCAAGCACCTTTTGATGGAACCACAGCTATGTAGGAGATTCCCACAAACAGCACCAATTGTGCGTACCCAAAATATATAGCTGTTGGGCCTAACCTCTTCTTGGGCTCACAATTTATTTGTTTAGTGGGTTTTTGGGTTTCTTACTATGGGTGGCTCTATGTTCGGTAGGCTCAATTACACTCCTATCTCCCCAAGTCTTTTCTCTCTCCCTCACAGAATCACTTCTTTGCTCTGAGTGTTTTCTTCTTTCTCTCAGTATTCTCCTCAGAATTGCCAACCTCCTTCTTCTCATCCTTGTTTCTTATTTATAGCATCAGATTAGTGAGAATGCCATGATTATCTCTGTTTATAAGTGGAGATGATGGTCCAATTCCATCGTGTTTTAGTGGGTGTTTAGGTGGGCGAGGAGGTAGTGGCATTGGGACTGATTCCCACCTCCACAAGCCTGCTCGGCAGAGATATCACTTGTGTAAACCTCAAGAATCATAAGCAAAATAAAGGAAGGTGTTGCTTTATTTTCTCTTCCGGCAAGTAGGTAGGATCATTGTAGAAGATATCAACGGTGTAGATCACTTTTTGTAATTCATAAAAATTTGGTGCGTAATTATCCAATATTTTGAAAATACAACGACGTGGTATTCCTTTATTCTCTTGTATAATAGTAGATCTTGTTAATTAAATTCATGATGAGATTTAGTGGCAAAGCCAAAATTTCAGTTTAGAGGGACAAAATTGAAATGAAAAATAATCTAAATAATAAAATGGATACTAATAGCAAAATAGATAAACATTTATATACTAATATAATTTTCAAACAAATCTAATATTTATGTAAGCTTTAATTTATTTTTAATACCTAGTTTCACATTTACTCAATTGCAAGATTTGCAAAATATACATTCAAACAAGGTTGTTTTTTTAATTTGAATCGAAATCATTATTATGATTGGGTTTTTTCGTAATCTCAATTGATTGTGTGTGTAGGGGCCTTTATAAAGTTCACCAAATTTTGAAAAATAAAATTCAATTACACTTTCTTAGTATTTGGTTTACTAGACATTAAGTGTATGTTTGGATAGCGGCAAGCCAAGCACGTTTTGCGCATCCATCATTTTTTAGTGGGTTCCGTGCACTGTTCACGAGACCTGCAAATATTTTTTTTTCCCCAGAAAAACAATTTTAAAACTGGGTCCCACGGTACTATTCACACATTTAAAAATTATTTTGCTATAGTGTTTTTAGTTTTCAGTTTTCAGCAATAAACGGTATCCAAACAAACCCTAAGTATATTTTCAATAGTGTTGATTTTTTGGACCTCATTCAAGTAAATGATTTTTAGAGAACTTACATGTGTTTAACATGGTCCACAATCACAGTTCAACCGTCTAGTCATATACTTTCAAATTTCAAGTCAGTTAATTTTGTGAATTTGCATGTGAAGGTTCTCTTTAATTAATACATGTAAACAAATGGATATTTTAACTTGCCACTAGTTCAACTTTTGATTTGCTCTAAGAGAATTAAAGCATGGTGTAAAAATAAAACATAGAAACACATGTATAAAGGTCTTAATTTGTTTTACCCGAGACAAAGTTAATTAGTGAATTGATCATTAGGAGCAAGATATTTTTGATTTGTTCAACTTTATTATTGTATACAACAAAATTTGTCGGAAGTGGGTAACATGCATGCCTGGCAATTGGTGAGGAAAGTCTTGTAACAAAGAAATGAAGAATAAAGAAGGGGGTTTTATAATTTTGGTAAGAAAAACGTTGGAGTTGAAACTGTTGATGTTGTGATTAGCTATTAGTAAAAAATAAAAGATATTTAAGTGGTGGGCTTAAATGAGAACGTCTAAATATTTGTCATCTTAATAGTTTGTAAAAATGTTGTTAAAAATTTTGTGATTGTAGCATTACTCTTAATAATCATGAAAATAATTTTTGTCGCAACAAATATATATATATTTTTTTGAGAGTTTCAACCTATGGCGTCTGCTCTTGATGATAGCTCTTTATTATTAGAGGAAGACACCAATAAATTTTTGGTATAGACGGAGATTGAATCCCATATCTCTTATTCAACCATCAGAGACTTTACTGATAACAATAAAAGTTATCCTAAAATTATGAGAGAAGTTTATTACACACACTCACACATACATTGCTCTAAAATTATTATGAGTATGTCTAGTACCATAACTAGTTTCACAACTTTACCACAACTTTGCTATGTGGTGACTCGTGAATAGTAGAATCACGGACCCACATGGATCCACCATTTTATTTCCACCACTTACAACTTGCCACATAGGCAAGTTGTGGTAAAAGTTATGAAAATTGTTGCGGTAGTAGACTTAATTATTATTTCCGAAACTCGGAAAGCCCCTCTCCCACCCAAAACAACGTTTCTATCTAACTCTTATTTGTCCTCTAATGGATTGAGCACCAACGTACTGTACATTTATATGCAGCAGTAATCTACAACCAATCTATATATAAGAAGGCAGCTGGACCTCATGGAGAAGTAAAAGAAGCTTAGAATTAAAGAGGTCAGCACTAAGATGGATCTCATTCATGGTGAGGGAGTGAGTGAGTTATTTCGAGTTCAATGTCATTTGTATAAACACATTTTTAGCTACATAGATTCCATGTCACTTAAATGTGCAATTCAGCTAGGCATTCCTGACACAATCCACAACCATGGCCAACCCATTACTCTCCAAGAGTTGGTCTCTAAGCTTCGTATTCACCCCAAAAAAACTAGCTGCGTGCACAGGCTTATGCGTCTATTGGTGCACTCTGGCTTCTTCGCTAAAACAATAGTTCATGAAAATCAAGAAAAAGAAAAAGAAGAAGAAGCCTATACCCTCACACCTTCTTCTAGGCTTATAATCAAAGATAATGTCACTAGCTTATCACCATTTGTTCTGGCAATGCTTGATCCTACACTTGTATGCCCATGGCAGTTCTTGGGAGAATGGTTTCAGGGGAGTGAGCTCACACCTTTTGAGAACGCACATGGGAGAGGTATGTGGGACTATTGCAACCAAAACCCAGAATACAATAACATTTTCAATGAAGGAATGGCCAGTGATTCCCGACTGATGAACTTGGTTGTTAAGGACTACAAGCCCATTTTTGAGGGTTTAGGTTCATTGGTTGATGTTGGAGGTGGTACTGCGACAGTGGCAAGGATTATTTCTAAGGCATTTCCTTACATGAAATGCACTGTGTTTGATCTCCCACATGTTGTTGCCAACTTGCCAGATAGTAAAAATCTGAAATTTGTTGGTGGCGATATGTTTCAGTATATCCCTCCTGCAGATGCCATTCTATTCAAGGTATGTGACATACTAATGTGTCTTTAATATTTGAAATATTATCATCTCAATTTCACTTAAATTTGAGAGTTTATTTGATGGTTAGTGTTAGGACATATGTGTTTCACATGTTAAGAACATATGTCATAATTTTATGTAATTGGCTAATCCTTTGACAAAACGCACTTTACTTGTAATTGGGTAGATCTAGGATGTGTTTTAAATACTTCAAGAAACCATATTTCAAGATCAAGTGTTAAAGCCTTCAAGTCTATCTAAGAAAACAAGCTGAAAGTGCAAAATTACAAAAGCTCGACAGCTAGCTCGACAGCTACATCTATCAAGCTTAAGAAAGTTGTTTTAGCCCTGTGTGCTCGACACCTTCTCGACAGCTATTCGACACCTCCTATCTGTCAAGGTTTATGAATTTCAGAATCTTGATATGATTTTCTTAGGATCCGTGATTATGTTTTTGGGCTATCTTTTCTCCTAACCCTAAACATATAAAATGATTATTTTAAGGGCCGTCAAAGGGTTCACAGGTTGCACAAGCATTGAGCAAACCTTGTTCAAGCAAATTGTGACCGGAGACAAAGATCTTGCCCTTGTTCATCTCTTTCTCTTGAAGAAGTTGCTGTGTATTTGCACCATAGGGTTTTGTGACCAAGCATTTTCTTGATCTTCATCGTGTGGATGAACTAAAGAACTTTGCAGCCAACAACCTTCTTAGTTGGTGATTGAAGTCACGTACTGGGATCCGCGCATTGGTTAGTCACGTACTTGGGAGCCGTGCATCAGAAATGGGAACTATCACTATAGAACAAGTCCAATTGGGTATTGGAGTAAGGGTTCAACTGTAGGTTGGTAAGGTACTTGGGATTCCTTTACTTGTAACCGATTGTTGTGATAATAGTGGAGTTTCGGGAGTGGTGACCTGAAAATCACCCGGTGGGGTTTTTGCCATTAGGTTTTTCTCATTTGTAAACAAATCACCGTGTTATTTATTTTCCACTGCATAATTAGTTTATTGGTGATTTGTTTGTGCTACCGCACATTTACATGATAAATTGATTAATTAATAACTTGGCTAATTAATTAATTAATTTCTATTACAAGGGATCAATTCAGTTTGTGGCTGGTCAAGTGGTATCAGAGCAGGCACACTCTATCTTTGCTGTGTTGATCCATTGACCCCTGTTTGTCATGGATAGAGGACAGTCACTAATTATACCTCCTTTATTTGATGGCACTAACTATACATACTAGAAAGTACGCATGAGAGCTTTCTTGCAGTCTCTAGATGAGAAGGTGTGGCAAGCTGTGGAGATAGGCTGGACTAAGCCTACAGAAGTGCCGGCCGATTGGGATGATGCGAAGATCAAGGCGGTAAACTTCAACAGCAGGGTAGTGAATGCTTTATTCAGTGCAGTCACAAATGAGGAGTTCAAGAAGATTTCCTCTACTGAAACTGCTAAGGAGGCATGGACCATTCTCGAAACAACCTATGAGGGTACAAAGGCTGTCAAGGATTCAAAGCTTCAGAGGCTCACTACAAGCTTTGAAGAAATAAAGATGGAGGAGGATGAGTCATTCGATGAGTTCTATGCCAAGCTGAAGGACATAGTGAACTCTGCATTCAATCTTGGGGAAACCATTCCTGAACCAAGATTGTGAGAAAGGTGCTCAGATCTCTGCCTGAGAGATTCCATGCCAAGATTACGGAGATCGAGGAATCAAAGAACATTGACAAGATTCCTTTGACAGAGTTGGTTGGTAATCTGAAGACTTACGAGCTAGGGTTAACTAGGATTGGTAAGTCGGGTAAGAGCAAGAGCATGGCTTTGAAGGTCAAGAGCAGTGACACAAATGAGTCTTCCGACGATGAAGATTCCAAGATGAAGTCCTACATCACCAGGCAGTTCAAGAAATTCATGAAGAATGCCAATGGAAAGGGCTTCGACAAGGACTATAGGCAATCTAGTTCTTCTCAATTCAAAAGTCAAGACAAAGGGAAGAAGGGTGTTAGGGATGGCGGTCAGTACACTGTTCCCGTAGGACCTAAGTGCTTTGGGTGTCAAGGCTTCGGTCATATGAAACATGAGTGTCCTACATATCTCAAGAGCATTGGGAAGAGTAAGGCACTTGCTGCTACTTTGAGCGACACCGAGCCTGAGGATGATTCCGACAATGAGGATGACGGAATCCTAAATGCCTTCACTGCCACTGTCAATCCTATTGAGGGGATTGTTGAAAATGTGGATGAAGAAGAAGAATTGGTGGATTCTAAGTTTGAGAAGATGGATGATATAGATGATATCCATACAGCCTATGAGAAACTATACAAGCTTTCTGAGAAACATGAGAAACTTTATAGGCTGGCCACCAAGAAGCTCAGTGATGTGGAACTTGACTGTGAAGAGTTGTCCACAAAGTTTGATGAGGCTAATCAGACTATTGGAGCACTGAAATTCGAGAATAATTTCTTGGCTGAGAAGACCAAGAAGCTTGAAGCAGAGTTGTTTCAAGTCAGAGCTCAACTGGAGAGGGCTTCAAGTGCTAAGCTTGATGAGATGCTAAGCATTCAAAAATCTGCTTCTAATCGTACGGGTTTAGGGTATGATCTTTCTTCCTCTAATATTGCTTCTACTAGTTCTACTATTTTTGTTCCCCTTGCTAATAATGTTGAAATTAAGAACAATGTTGTTGAAACTATGTTAGCTAGTGAGAACTTGGACAAGAATAAATCTATCTTAGGAGCACCTCCTAAGCAAGATAAGAAAGAAGCTAAGAACCCTAGGGCTAAAAAGGCTAACTCTCATAAGCCTAAATAGAAGAAGCAGCATCTCTGTCATCATTGTGGAGCTGCCGGTCATACTCGACCAAATTGCTATAAGTGGCTTGCCACTCAACAGAGCAACGACATGATAGCATTTGGAAGCCAAAATTAGCTTTAATCCTCTCTTGCTACCCTTGGAGATCTTCTCAAAGCCCTCATGTTCCTTTCAAACTTGAATGACTTCAATTCTTCCCCCTCACCGCCGGTTCAAGGGTTTAATCAAAGGAAAGGTTCTTCTAGGGTGTGGAAGGAAAAGGGCTCCAAGTGATTCTACCACTTTCTTCTCTCTTTTGTTTGTTTGCATTTCTTTGTGTGTTTTTGCTTTACTGTTTGAATCAGTCTAGTTTTTATGCTTTGTTTAACATGTTTTTATTTGGTTATTTTTCAGTTTTGCTTTGTTTTGTTTTTCATATAAAAAAAAAAATTGAAAAATTAGAAAAAAATACAAAAACAGTGTGTGTTTGTGTATATTGGTACTTGTGTACCTTGGATGGCCATTGAAACAAAATTTTCTAAACTTTGTATCTCTTGTAGCTTAGATGAGCATCTCTATGCACAACTAAGCAAGTGAGCTTTGTGACTCTTATTTGTGATGAGTAAGATTAAGTTATCTCTTGTACTTAACACTCGTATCACTCTTTTTGACGGGAAGGATTAGAAAATCCTAAGAGAAAGGCATAAATAACCATCTCACCACTGTTGCCCGCCAATCATAATGACACCTGTATGCTTCGGCATAGCAAAAGTGCAGTGTCAATGACATTTGTGTGCTTAGGCATAGCAAAATTGGAATGTCATATATCATTGGGTATTTCTTTTCTCTCTCTTGTATGCCCATGCATGATATGTTTAATAGAAAAATATGCAAAGAAAAATCAAAAGCAAAAAGATCAAAAATGCTTTAAATATGATTGCAAGCGTGTTTTCTAGGAGATATGGGAGTTATAGGATGTACCTCGAAGGTGATAATCTCCATCAAACAGTTATGATTGTGTGTGAGTTAAAGTGATTTTCTCATATCTCAAATCGTCATAACATGTATACACTTATGCAATCTTGCGATGTTCTTCACACAAGACACGCAATATTCTTTGATACTCTTGATACATGTGCAGGTACAATGTGATTTGGCCATCACAAGGTTTTACATGTGTTAATGTATGCTCACTAAACTGTCTTAACTTGTTTTTGAAAAATAAAATCGGTTAGACTTGTTTAGTATGTGCGTGTGTTTTTGGGATCCATGTGCTTAAATTATTGTTGAGAGATGTTTTTGAGAGCTCATTATGTTGATTGGATCATTGGTTGAGTTGCATGCTTGATTGCATTCATATCTGTGTTTTTCTCTCCTCGAAAAACTGTTTTGAAAAGCTGGCTCGACACCTCCTCGATAGCTGGCTATTTGTCGAGATTCCTCAGCTTTTTCTTGTCGCAATCTCGCTAGATCCTCGACACTTGGTGGATCGATCGAGAAAGTTTCTGACCCCTCGATAGCTTCTCGACACCTGGTGGATCGATCGAGCTTCTGTTCTTGGTTTTGGTGTTTCTTCCTCGACACCTTCTCGATACTTGAAACTGTCTACAGCCATTTCCTCGACACCTACCTCGACAGATGGTTCGACACCTCTATCTGTCGAGATTTACTGAGGTTCTATTTATACTCCTCGTGCGATCCGCCTATCATTTTCTCGATATCTCTCTCGATTGATCTCTGTTTTTCCTCCTCCAGACACTCTCATCTCACTCCAATCGTGATCCTCAAGGTTTCTTCAAGCTTTTTCAAGTTTTTCTTCTCTTGGTAAGCTTCTTATCTCTCATTCTTCATGAATTTCATGTTTTGAAACCTAGGTTTTTGGGGTTTTTTTGAAAAATTTTGGGGTTTTTCAAAATTGATGAGTTATTGTTGAAATTTTGGGATGGGTTTTCACTTATATGAGTTTGAAATCTCATACATTGCATCACATTAGCATTATAACAGTATTTTCGTGCATTTTAGATGTGTGCTGATAGGATTGGATTGGGCTGAGCCCATGATAAAATTTGTTTTGCATGTCCCATGCTCATGCTTTCTTCATGCATACGTACTCTCTTTTTAATATACTTGTTATATTTGTTTTTCTTGGGACTTTTCTGATTGTCTTTCTTACTCTCCTTTTATTGTTGGTCACGTTAGTAGTGTCTATGGCACCGAAACGTAAATCCACTCCGTCCTGGAACCCTCTTCGTTCCAGGGCATCTTCTTCCTCTTCCGATTCTGCTCCCTTACCTTTTCGGTTCCGTGATGATGATGCCCACAAGGAATTCTCGGAGAACTTTTCTAAAGGAGGTGTTCATTTGGAATGCCAAGTTATTTTGGCTGACTTTGCCGACATTGACCATCCCGATGTCATTCACAGTCAAGAATGGGAGTCTCTTTGTGTCGAGCCTATCACTTGTCCTTTTGTCCTTATTCAGGAGTTCTACTCCAACATGCACGGGATTGACCGTTTTATTCCTCACTTCTTCACTCGTGTTAGGGGTGTTAGCATTCTTGTCACACCGCAGCTTGTTGCGGATGTGCTTCGGGTACCTAGGATAGCGTTTCCTGACTATCCGAGTTGTGAGCATCTGAGGACTGTGTCCAAGGATGAGTTTATTTCTGTTTTTTGTGAGCGCCCTTCTGATTGGGGTGAGCGTCAGTATACACCATGTAAGGCCTTTGCAAAAAGTCCTAGATTCTTAAACATGGTGATGACTTTTGTACTCCATCCACTCTCTTACTACAACTCCATCACAGAGCCTCGTGCTCGATTTTTGTTGTCTTTTCTTGAGCATCTAACTATAGATTTCCCTTCTCATTTCATTCTTTCTATTATAGATGTTCATCTAGATTCAGTGTCCTGTGATAAGTTCATCTTTCATTCCGCTATCCCGAGGATTCTACGCCACTTTTCTGTTCCTTTTCCCTCTTCCGACCATTTTTCTTTCATGTGTGCCATAGACTACGCTACCGTAAAACGTAGTGATGGCAGTTTAGGTCGCGACAGACGTATTCAGCAGCTCCTCCCTCCCGTTCAGCTCCATCTCGATCTGCTCCATCCACATTTGCTCCCTCCTCTTCTACGGGCGATGTGTCACTCGGAGACATTATGGCGCAGCTGCAGCGCATGGATGCTCGCCTAGATACACTTTCTACGGAATTATATCAGGTGAACGTTCGTGTCGGTCGTATTGAACGACGACAGGCGTCCATGGGTGGTTTCGCTTTTAAGGCTTCTCCTCCACCACCTCCTCTCGTGGCTTCTGATTCTGAGGATGATGATGGTGTTGTTGATGATGCTTCTGATGATGATGATGGAGATGCTAGCTTTACTGATGAGATGTCTACTTGACACTCTTACCCTTTGTCACTCATGACAAAAAGGGGGAGTAGTTTTGGATATGAGAGTAGTCACTCTTAGGGGGAGAGTTAGTATAGGACATTTTAGTTAGAGGGAGAGTTGTTGAGTGCTGAGGAATGTAGTGAGGATATTATGTATCTTTTGCTATTACATGTATCTTTTCTTTTCTTTCTATTTGAGATACAATGTTCTTGTACATTGGGTCTTGTGACCATTTTGACATACATTGTAATTATCTCTTTATATGATGATGTGTGTTATTTCTTTCACCTACCTCTTCATGTATTGTTTCTTTTCTCTCTTTATACACATGCTTCTTATATTTGTATGCAATCTATTATTTCCGTTTCACACAAAGATGCCTTGATGAGTTTTGTTTAAAGTGTTTTAGAAATACAGGTTGTCAAAGTCTACTTGCCATAAACTCTCTTCTTGCAAAATTTTTCAAGAGTTTGTGTTAGGATAGATTTTATTGTATTCAACAAGTGAGTATGAGTTGAGTGATTTATGACTTCTCTCATATGTTCATTTGTTTGTTGTGATTTTGTCACGGATTGCCAAAGGGGGAGATTGTTAGAACATATGTGTTTCACATGTTAAGAACATATGTCATGATTTTATGTAATTGGCTAATCGTTTAACAAAACGCACTTTACTTGTATTTGGGTAGATCTAAGATGTGTTTTAAATACTTCAAGAAACCATGTTTCAAGATCAAGTGTTAAAACTTTCAAGTCTGTCCAAGAAAACAAGCTGAAAGTGCAGAATTACTAAAACTCGACAGCTGGCTCAACAGCTGCATCTATCAAGCTTAAGAAAGCTGTTTCAGCCCCGTGTGCTCGACACCTTCTCGACAGCTATTCGACACCTCCTATCTGTCGAGGTTTATGAATTTCAGAATCTTGATATGATTTTCTTAGGATCCGTGATTATGTTTTTGGGCTTTCTTTTCTCCTAACCCTAAACATATAAAAGGATTGTTTTAAGGGCCGTCAAAGGGTTCACAAGTTGCACAAGTATTGAGCAAACCTTGTTCAAGCAAATTGTGACTGGAGACAAAGTTCATGCCCTTGTTCATCTCTTTCTCTTGAAGAAGTTGCTGTGTATTTGCACCATAGGGTTTTGTGACCAAGTATCTTCTTGATCTTCATCGTGTGGATGAACTAAAAAACTTTGCAGCCAACAACCTTCTTAGTTGGTGATTGAAGTCGCGTACTGGGATCCGCGCATTGGTTAGTCACGTACTTGGGAGCCGTGCATCAGAAAGGGGAACTGTCACTACAGAACAAGTCCAATTGGGTAATGGGGTAAGGGTTCAAGTGTAGGTTGGTAAGGTACTTGGGATTCCTTTACTTGTAACCGCTTGTTGTGATAATAGTGGAGTTTCGGGAGTAGTGACTTGAAAATCACCCGGTGGGGTTTTTGCCGTTAAGTTTTCCCCATTCGTAAACAAATCACCGTGTTATTTATTTTCCGCTGCATAATTAGTTTATTGGTGATTTGTTTGTGCTACCACGCGTTTGCATGATAAATTGATTAATTAATAACTTGGCTAATTAATTAATTAATTTCTATCACAAGGGGTCAATTCAGTTTGTGGCCGGTCAGTTAGTACTTTATTTTCTAGATTTAATAGTGTTCAAAGTATCACATTTTTTAAAAAATTTTGATATACACTTTTAGACTTGTAATATTTATTATTTAATCTAAATAATGAATTGGGCGTGCATTTTTTTAAGTTGCGTCCAATTGTTTATTTTGGCCATTAATATTGGCTATAATAGGGTTTTTTTTTTCTTGGCTGGAAGGTGGTAATAGGAATTTTTCTTCATGTGTGCGTGGATGTTGTACTTGGATGTACCATTCATATGATGTAAAAAAGCTCTTTAACCACAATTACTTTCCATAACATGTTTAGAAACAGTTAGATAGAAAGATAATTAAGTAGATATTAGGTAGGTAAATCTGAACAATATAAATGATAAATTTCAAGACTTCCATAGGTGAAAGAATTTCGAAGAATTATTTAACATTATTTTGAGGTTGGCTAAATTTAAAAGATGCTAGAGATATGCAGCTCTCAAATTTGGTTGTGATATTACTATTTGGCAGTGGATTTTGCATGATTGGAGCGATGAGGAATGTGTCAACATACTGAAAAATTGCAAGGAGGCTATTACGAGCAAAGGTAAGGAAGGAAAGGTAATTGTCATAGACGTAGTGATAAATCAAGAGAAGGATGAACATGATGTTACCACTACAAAGCTCCTCTTTGATGCACTAATGATGGTTTTGCTCACTAGAAAAGAGAGAAACAAGAAAGAATGGGAGAAGCTGTTCTTGGAGGCTGGCTTTAGCTACTACAAAATTGTGTCATCATTTGGCATGAAGTCCGTCATTGAGATTTATCCTTAAGAGATGAACAAGTACCTATGTATATTAAGCCGGCAAAGACTGTTGACAAAAAAAAAATATATATATAGAATAATGCTTGCTAGCATAGGAATTAAACTACTATCAATCTTGAAACTACCTATTGTAAGATATCATAATTAAGCATAATAAATTGTGCTTTAGTATCTTCTTATTATTTTAATATGGTTTTGGTGCAAGGTGGCCCAAAATTTAGAAATTTCTTCTAAATTATTTGACCTTGTTTTTCGCCTAGAGCAAAAAAAAAAAAAAAAGAAAAAAAAAAGAAAAAAAAAGTATCAAAATAAAGGGCGAGGGGAAAGCCAAGGGCCATAGCCTGCGTTTGGTTGTGGATTTGGAGTAATCGGCATTTTTCTATTACCCATACCTTAATAACAACACTTTTGACCTTCTAATCTATGTTTTTTGGAGAATTAGCTAGTCTAGGTGTTTGGATAGACCTTTATATTGCTGAAGGCATATGGATATTAGAGAGAAGCTCAAGTTTTGATGAAGAAACAAACCGTGTTTGGTTTTGGATTTGGAGTTATCAAGATTTTTTTTTTCATTACTCATACCTTAAAATCAACACTTTTGGTCGATCTTTCTATTACTAGGCATATGGGTATAAGAGAGAAGAACAACTTTTGATAAAGAAACAAACCATATTAAAATAATGGGGGAGGTGAAAGCCAGGTAGCACCTAGCTCCCACTCCTCTCCCTCTGTCGTTGGATGTGTTTACAGCCTTAGCATATGGCATGATCTTGCTCTTTGTGGGAAAATTAGAGATTCACTAAAATCCAGATGAAAAATAGGTGGCTACAATGTTGACAAAATAAGCCATGTCTTTAATTGCATAGGCAATGGACAGGTGATATATATATCGCAGAACAAATGTCTGTAGGAAATAAACGAGAAGTGTCTGTCTTAAATAGAGTAATACTGATGAATGAAGAGCGAATGAAGTCTCTGTCTTAAGGCGACAAAACCATAGACGAGAAGGAAATAGTTGAGGTGGTGGTACCAAAACCATGGCGACTTTTTAAGCCCATTTAGAGATTTTTTTTCAAGACACAAACATGAATGGGTTTATTAGGATCATGAAATCCTGGCAGCTGAACCATGTACACTAGTCTTCCATCTAATTGGCCTTGAAAAATGACATTTTGAACGTCTTGCAAACATAACCTCTTAAAAATAGAATAGAGCATCCTCGATCAAAGCTTTGTCATACTCTAAATTGTGTGGGTTGAATTGGATTAGCTTGTGTGAGTGTATGTAACGCGATTTTGAATTGAGTTCTATATAGAGAATATACTAGGTAGATTTAAGCTATATAAGTGATTACAAATAACCTTAATTATACTTTCACTAGTACTTTAAGGTATGATTCAAATATGGTTAACACTTTCCTCAAGTCATGAAAAATGATATTAGAACCAATCAAATAACAAATGTGGTTTAAGCCTTAAGGACATTACAGTGCAAACTTGGCCCTTGATGAGAATGCTCCACTTTAAAAACATTTTCTTCGGATGATTGAGTTTTTTTTTTTTTTTTTTTTTTTTTTTTTGTAAAGGATTTGTTAATTATTAGGTTGATTATGTTCTTGGTCCGTATTTAAATGACACATTGCATATACCCATACCTCCTTGATTCGTAACCTGGCTTTAATTTATTTTTAATACCTAGTTTCACATTTACTCAATTGCAAGATTTGCAAAATATACATTGAAACAAGGTTGTTTTTTAATTTGAATCGAAATCATTATTATGATTGGGTTTTTTCATAATCTCAATTGATTGTGTGTGTAGGGGCCTTTTTGCGCCTTAGGCTAAGGCTTTTTGTAGAGGGTAGGAAAGTTGGGCCTGGCTCTCTCTGCAGAATTCCCCTGGAACCAGTCTTTGCACAAGACCAAACACTCCAAAAAAAAAGAAATATATATACCTATATGTATATAGTAACAGCAAAATAACTGTTAATCCAAGAATATTAGCAGCAAAAATAAATAGTAATAACAGCAAACATAATGATAAAAGTAAATGGGTTCTCCATAGGATAATACTAAAAAGAGCCCAAATTCTAACTTACTAAACCTTATTACCTACAAGGCCTTAAACTCTCTATCCTTTTGATTGAGATGACAGAGTGTATGGTTTTGTATAAGGGAGGGAAAAGATCGCTTAGTGATGCATGCTAGGTCTGCTGTGTATACTCTACTGTCTCAACTCTCTATTCTCTTTTATGTATCACTTTCTTTTCCTTTTTCTCTCTTCTTTCACTTTCAACTTACTATTCTAATTCTCTTGGTTACTAGGTTGTTGTTCCCATTATTCTTCCTACCGTTGTTACTATTCTCTCATGATTGATGTTGTGTTCTTCTCTCATTCTTGTTGTCGTCCTCCCCATATTCATGGATATTGTTCATTTTATCCCCAAGAACAATCTCAGGTGATTTCCCCTTTTGCTCTTACTTTCACCAACTATTTTGTTTGCTGCAGGCACTCAGCACGTTCTAGTCGTATACAGGTGGGTTCACTCCAACTATCTTCTGGCCACTGGTAGTGGGTTCACTGCCACTACTTGCTTAGTGGCAAACTTCATTCCACTTTTGGGCAAAAGCCAATCCAGCCACAATACCACTATTTCTCTCTTTCTCTTAACAACAAACCCTCATTAATTTCTTCTGTCCTCACTCTTTAACATGCATTAGATGGTTCCCACCAATTTCTTACCCATTTTGGTAAGTAAGCTTTCCCAACAAACCACACCCTCTGTTCCTCTACAGTCGTGGGCCCTGCCTCCCTTGCATTGGCTGAGTTGTAGGTCAATAGGGCTCCAACTGCTCCATTTCCCATTCTTTGGCTTCTTCTTCTTTATGCATTTTCTGCGGTTTTTGATTTTGTCTTGTTTTCTCTTCACGTGTTTCCTACCATTTTTGATTTTCTCTTGTTTCTTCATGCGTTTCCTGCCGCTATGGCTTCGTCTTGTTTCTTCATGCATTTCTTGCCGCTGTGGCTTTATCTTGTCTCTTTGCATGTATCTTGCCGCTATGTGTCACGCCCCAAACCCGATACTCGGATTTGTGACCATGACCGACATGCTAATATCAAGCCTAAACCTGATATTAACAAGAACCAACTTCACTTTTACAAATCTTTTACAAAAGCTTTCCTCTCTTTTCATTCTTGTTTCTTTACTTAAATGACATAACCTTTCACTTGACATTCAAAACATCTACATTGTACTCCAAAGAATAATATAATTCACCAGTTACTCAAATTCTGAATTTCACATAATACATCTCTTAATACTTTAGGGTACACAACTTTCATTAAATCCTAAAATTAACCATACTACAAATCTAAACATCAAGTTGCTAATTTAGGATCCATACATATAAAACTAAAACCAGCTCCTTCCAAAACTCGACTAAGGCTCCCTCTGCTCCAAAAATAAAACCTGTTGACTGAAATATAAAAGGGTGAGTTGCAAAGCCCAATAAAGGTAAGGTATATGAGAATTTAATAAGGATGCATGTAAATCAAATCATTTCATTCTATGAATATTCAGATAGGAGAACATCTTTTCATGCATAGTATTTTATACTATTCATAATAATAACTTATATACTTTTCATCTGTAAATAATTGTTCTCCTTTTTCTTATCAAAACAATATTACCAAAACCTTTCGGATTAAACTTCTTTCATTTCTTACAAAGTCACCAAATATATATTCTCATTACAAAATAATCATTTTAACTCAAATCAGATAATCGGTAACTTTGTATTAAACTAGAAACATCTTAAAGAATAATAAAGCTTTCCTTCATAAACTTCTTCACGTAAAATATTATAACTTTCATAACCATAAAACTTAACGTTTCATAAAGAATAGATATCTGATAGCTTTTAACATAAACTTGTACTTTCATCAAAAGCTTTATCTTTATAGCCCAACAGAACTTCGGAAACTTTTATCTTTAAAGAACAGCTTTTCTTTTCATCAGAAACTTCTTCTTTTCATGAGAGTTTTTAACTTTTCATAATGCATTTAAACAAAATCATTCTCTCATGATTAATAACATAACATAGCTGTTCATAACATATTGGTTAGTCCATATCTGATAAGTTTGTACAGAGAAGGCCTCATCACATTTGGGTGACCTCGTGTGCATGATATTGTCCTCTTTGAAAGGCCTGATGGCACATCTCTTCAAGGTTTTATTCCTCCCCGCCATCCGTACACATTGGGGAGAAGGCCTTATTCAGATTAGAGTTACGGGCAACCCCATTTCCTCTACTTTAAATGGCCAAACATATAACATTTTCCATGGAAAGCCAGTAATTAAGCCTTACTGACAGATTTCAGATCACCAGAGGACATAACCTGAAAACCTTTCATTCTTATACATCATACTGAAATTTCTTATTTTTCATAACATTTCATAATAATAGCATTTCCATTCTTTTCTTTAAACGTCATGTTCGTGAAAATTAGTAATGGTATCAATATGCTTCAATCATATACGTAAGGTTTCGAAAGCTCACAAACATATCTTTGTCAGAATAATGATTATATGCCATATCTCTAATCAAAAACATTTTAATGCATAATATACTTTAAAATAACCTCATAACTTACCAAATACCCATATAACTTATCCCTTACCTGAAAGCAGAAGAACCGAGAGCCTACAGTCGAAGGAGCTTAGACTTGGATACTTGTAACATCTAAACCAAAATCAAAGCTTATTACTATCCATTACTCCTTATCATAAACTTACACATGGCAACAAACAACATGAACAAAATAGCTTCATGAAAACAATAGTTGAATGTTTTAGAACCCTTTCTTTAGAGTATTAAACCTTGAACCAAGGTATACAAAATTTAGCTATGATCCAGACATACCAAATGATGAGCATAATAAATTATAGCTCAAATCATTCACCCTAACTTTAGAATTAAATCCTCAAAGTTAAGCATGTCCCTTACTGTTCACTGTTTTATTCCAGCAGCATATACCTCACTTATAAAATACAAATGGGCTATCAATTCACATCCAAATGTCATGAAATTCTACAAAACTACTCTCCAGTATGTCCAGTATATACCATAAAAAGTTTGGAGTCAAAAGCATAAACCCATGACTTACTAAAAATCACGCAAGACAGTATACTCAAATCTGTCCTGACAGAATTTCTTGCAACTTACAAATTAAACCATTATTTTTATAGTGATCCAAATGCTGTGAGACCACTTCCATTACAACCATATGTGTCTTAGAATTCATAAGAACTACTCCTAGCATCCTAAATCACTGTATACAATTTAATACATAATTTATCATGCATAAACACAGAATCTGTCACAGTGACAGCTTTGCAATGTTTTCTTATAAATTCACAAACAATTATCAAACTATGGTATTTTCATATGGGAATTTTTATACACTCATTAGACATGTTAGAAAACACTTATATACAGTCATTTAACCATTTATAGCAAAATTACATACAACAAAAATCCCAACAGTAACATCAAAAGTACTCATCCTAACTTTTTCTTACTTCCTTAATCATATACCATCATTATTTAGTAAAAACCCTAATCAACCTTCAACAAATCACCAACACAATTTCAAAGCTTCTCAAAACAGCATAAATATATAGACTTACAAATTCATGATTTCCAAATTTCACTCACCACAAATACCATTACTAACCATTCTTTAAAGAAATCATGGATTCTAAGGTGAGAGTAGCTAGAACCCTTACCAAATTTCTGGTTCTTGAGGGGAAATAGAAATAGAATCACTCGTGAAAGAATCTCCCTTTTCTAGTGGCTGGACCCGAAAATATGAGAGGTAGAGAGCTTGAGAGAGTTGAAAGAAGCTTCCTTCTTGCTGTTGGACCCGTAGGTGTGAAAGGGAGAAAAGAGTTGAGAGCTTTTCTTTCTTTTGGTGTTGAACCCGTGTGAATGAGAAGGAGGGAGCTTCTTGATTGTTCTATTTACTTTGAGAGGGTAGAAAGAAGAATGAGGTGGAGCTTTGTCTTTCTTTTGGGTGTGTGAACCCGTGGACTTGAGAGGAAGACTCAAGGGAGCTTCCTAGCTCTTTCCTTAAGAGAAAAGAGTAAAGTAAGGTGCAAATTTCTGATTTGCATGGACCCATGGGAAATGGAGAGGTAAAGAGCTTCTTGGAAGTTCTAGTTGCTTGAGAAAAGTCAAAGAAGAAATGAGGTGGCACTTGGTGATTGCATGGTACATTGGCATTATGTGTTGAATTTTCATTGGTTGCATGTGGGTGAAATTTCTACTATAATATCTCATGCATCATGCTTAATTAAAACACCAACTATGTATTTAATAACTTAAACCACTTAATATAGTTTTGTACATACTAAGTATATATTTATAATACAAATAGTCATTCAATTATTTATAATCTTTACAATTCTTATTCAAAGTATTATAAATAATATGCTTAATTAAATAATTTTATTTTAATTTTAGAAAGTGACTCAAGATAATAATTAATCACTTAAACACATAGTTTAACTATAAAGTTAGGTCGGGGTGTTACACTATGGTTTTGCACGGTTTCAGTTTTCTTTACTTCCACAAAATCAGAATTCATCCTTATCCCTTTATACAAGGGCATTATTGCTGCCATATATTGGGTTGGGCTTGCTAACCTATTTTGCTTTCTTTTCTCTTCATTTATTCACTACATTGGCCCTTTTGCCTTTTTTTTGTGTGGAGAATATATTGTTATGAACCTAGGATCTAAGATTGCGCTTATGTCAAGGGTCAAAATTCTTTGTATTGTAATAATAAGGGGTTATTATATAGGATTTTTCCCTATCACACCTCCCTTTGGACAAGGTAGTTTGGAGATAAAACATTTCATATAACTTTTTATTTGATGTAAATTTTGAAAATCTAATTATTGAATTGAATATTCTTAACACACATGTCAAATTTCGTTCAAATTAAATGTTATTTACTATTCAATTAATAAAATTAATTTTTATGCAAAATTTTAGATCGCAAAATTTTGATATTTAAATATTTGATTGATGACATAGTTATTGATGTTTGATCTTCTTGGAATTTTTTAAGCATTAAAGATATAATAAGAGAATGCAATCCAATAGTTAAATTTTCAAAATTTATATCCAATAAATAGATATAGAAAGAGTTTAAAAAGTTTCTCTCTAAACTAGTATTTAATGGTGAAGAATAATTTCCTTCAGCTTCTTTTTATTTTTAGTCGGATGTGTAATACGTGACATTCATGATTAAATTCATTGTGGAATTAACCATTCATGTGAGAGGAAATAGTATCTCAAGGAATACTAATAATTTTTCCAAAGTTTTAAACTTATAATATGCTACTCTACTCTTTTACTACGGATATGAGGTACCTTTAGGAAAATATTGTCGATACTTAGAATATTATATGCAGGGGTAGAGCTATAGCATGGCTTAGGGGGGCCATGGCCCCCCCAAAATTTAAAAAATTTATTTTATATTATGTATAAGTATTAAAACTTTAAATATTTAGATACAATAATAGAAGTTGGCCCCCCCAAATGTTTGAGTTAGTCCAATAATGCTCTTAAAAACCAATAGAATTTGTCAATTGGTCTAGTAGTTATAGAGACAAGGTAGTTTTTGTTTTCTCTAATTCGTTTTTTGTACATGTTTAATATCAAACTAGACAGTTTTTATATACTTATTGGAGTTTAAAAGATGATAAGTTCCTCTAAAAAATTATTTTGTGAATATATATATTTGAAAGTTGTTAATTTTATATACTATATATTTATAAATTATGACCTACTCTAGTATCAAAATATTAATGTTTATATTTTTGTATGTACATTTACACATGTGTACGATAGTTTATCTTGACTTGAAACTAATATATTAATATCAAAATTTGATCCGCCAAACAAAAAATCCTAGCTCCACCCCTGATTTTATGATATTTCTACTCTTTTAGAGCATCAGCAATGGGCCTGGTATATGCCAAATGTAAGATACATTTGGCATTCAGGCCCGAAAGCTGCTCAGCAACGGGAAGGGTATATTGAAAAAGGCCAAATTTTTTTGAGATATAGAAATAATTTTTTAATGCTTTTGGTCCTTTTTAACCCGGGAATTTCTCTCTTCTCTCATTATTTCTCATCTTTTCTCTCTCTTCGTTCTCTCTTTCTCCTTTGCTTTGTGCTCTCTTCAGACCCAATACTCTCTCCGATGCCCCTCTCTCTCCGATAAGTTAGAAGCTTCTCTGTCTCCGATGACCCTCTCTCACCGATAGTGATTCCGACGAGGCATCCGTGCTCCGATCCCTTTACCGATTCACTCATCTCATAAATCCAACAATCTAGATACCCATTTAACTTTTCACTCCATTAAGATTTGTGGGTTTGGATTCACCGATTCACTCATCCCTTTTTACCGATTCACTCATCTCAAGGGTTTGTGAGTCTGGATTGAGATTTTGTTTACAAAATCTCTTCACGAAGCTCCGTTGGTCTCTCAAATCAAATCAAAATCAAAATCAAAGCAATTTACTAGGTGGGTTTTGATTAATGTATTTGAGTTTTTGTGTTTATGTTTCTTTTCTCTTTCTGTAAGAAAAAGGGGGATTCAGCTTGTGTTTGTGTTTGGGTTTTGATCAAATAATTGCTGTTGATGTTTGCAGAGGTGGGATTCAGCTTCATCACGAGGGGTTTTCGCTCTCTGTCGGATTAGCATCTTCAGAAAGTTTGCTCAGGTTCAACTTCAATTACCAATGTTTCAAACGTTCTAAGATTCCTGTATAATCTCATTTTCACTTGGTAATGAAATGCCACACCAATGTTTTGCTGTTTGTGGTCCTGTAAATTTATATAATTTCATTTCCACTGGGTAATGAAATGCCCCTCCAATTTCTACTTAGAATTAGTGAACCTGTTTGATCAGCTTATATCCTTCTTTACTGTTATTATTAAATCATCTTGCATGTTATATCCTTCTTTTGATGAGATAACTAATGAATTAAGCACACCGAAAAGGGGGGAAGCTATTCAAATATGCATAGTCTGCAAGCCTCCAAGAGTGGTGCCTTTATAGACTTATAGTTAAATTTTCTGTTTGGGAGATAAAACAAGAAATTGGTGATCCATGGAAAAAGCATTTTCCTTTTGATGAAAGAAAGTGCTCTCAACTCAAGTCTCAATTGAAGTTGATATTCCAATAATTAATTCAATCAAGAGTTGAACTCTGACGAAATCAGTTTTGCATAATGCTTCGTTAACATTGTGTACGCATGCATAATGCTTCATTAACATTTACATGACTGGCCTCTTTCCAAATTTTTTTGCTTCTATAATAATTTTCTGCTTAGTCCTTTGAGTGATATAGCATGTACTTTCTTGTTCTGCTTATGCTTACACTTGTTGAAGAAAATATTATGATTAGCTTATACTGATTGTAAATATACAAATAAGAGGGATGGATACACAAGTACTAATTGTAGATTTCAGCATAATCATAATATGTGAAGGCTATGAACTCTTGTAGATTTGGTTAAGTTTGAATTTCTAATTGTAGTAATCACTTATCACAAATACTTGAACTCTTGGACTTTGTGAGTTGGCTCTAATTGGCTTCATACACTAATTGTTTTAAGTTCCCTATTTAAAAGGGATGGATACACAAGAAGACATAACACGATATGATACACAAGAAGACATAACACGATATGCTAATGTCTTACAAATGGATTCTAATTTTGTGGCACCATTTTTAAGTGGGTCTCAAAATACTTTAATGCCCATCCAAGAGTCTATTCCGGAAGTTGAAATTGTCACCTCTAATTCAACAAAACGTGGTGGCAACTTCAGTGTAGATGAGGACAACCTTCTCGTCTCTGCATGGCTTAACATTAGCATGGATGCTGTGCAAGGTACTGAGCAAAAGGCTGAAAATTTTTGGGAGAAAATTTGACAATACTTTTGTGAGAACAATACTTACGGAACCACATGTTCTGCTTCCTCTCTCCAAAGTCGATGGGGAAATATTAGTAGGGAGACAAGTAGGTTTGCATGTGGGGTTTTATTGTAATTTGATATATGTAGGAGTCTTCTAAAGACAACATTGATAGTTATGTATGTGGATTGTATCTATATATATGTATGTGGATTATAAAAGTTGGTAGGTTGAGTTCATTGATATTTGGCAGGTTGCGTGTATATATATGTATGTGGATTTTAAAAATTGGCAGGTTGAATACATTGATATTTGGCAGGTTGCATGTGTGTATATATATATATATATATATATGTGGATTTTTAAAGTTAATAAGTTTGAGTAAATTGATATTTGACAGGTTCTTTCTAAAAAAAAAACGAAAAATTGGCAGGTTCTATATGTGTGTGTGTATGTGGATCATCAGGTTGAATATATTAATATTTGACAGGATGCATCTATAAATATGTATGTGGATTTTACATTGATATTTGGCAGGTTTGATGGAATATATATGTATGTGGATTTTAAAGTTGGCAAATTTGAGTACATTGATATTTGGCAGGTTCTTTCTCAAAAAAAAAAAAAAAAAAAAAAAAAAAAATTGGCAGGTTGTTGAAATAGTTGGAAAGAAATTGAAAAAAAAAATGGCAGGTAGTTGAAATAGTTGGAAAGAAATTGAAAAAAAAAATGGCAGGATGTTGAAAATGACCGTTGGAATGTGTAGTTGAATTTGAAACAGTTGGAATAGTTGAATTTGAAAAAACTGACCGTTGGAAAGAAATAATAAAGAAAGATTAAAAAATAATATTTTAATAAAATGGTAAAATAATAGAGTTTTGGGATGTTGGGTGTATTGTAAAATAGTATGGTATAATTGATAAAATAGCTTTTTGAGATGGTAAAATAGGATGGAATGCTCAAACCGGTTGTTGATGCTCTTACTGAGGATATGATATATGGTATCGGTAATATGGTATGTCATCTTAAATGTTATTATTGGTCTTTATGTATTTGAGTAAAAAGAAAATATTGGTCATTAAGTATGGCACTTGATTTTTTTTTTTTTCCTTTTTGATAATTAAAAAATTTACTAAAATAGTTCACTTAAAAATGTCCTAAGAATATATGTTAACAAAATCTTAAGAATATGTGGGCCATGAAGTATTCCAATGTGATGGTAATATCCGTATCAATTTTAATTAAAATTTATATTTTACAGTTTGTATTGTGGAATGAGGATGGCTCATCATGGTCATAGACTCATAGGTCCCAACTTCCAACCAGTCCATATTCTGCTGAACAAAACCATTACTACTAAAATTGAAGTATTGTTGGTCCAAACAAGATCGAACAGGGAAGCAGGAGCAACAACACTTCAATTTTAGTTGCACCAGCCATTCAAGCTATGATGATTTTTTTACTGGTCCACACAAAATAGCTACAAACATGAAATTTTAAATATTGAAACAACTTCTCAAAGTGAACTCATTGATATGATATTGAGCAAGCTCTCTAGGTGAAGATTATTAACACTTGAGCAATATTATCCACAATTTTGCGATTAACCAAGCAATTTACATTCTTTTGAAACCACTTGACATATACTGTACACCGTTATAATATGAGCAAAGGGTAATATCAAATATGAAGAAAGTGTCCTTCAAAAAAGATTATGCATATTCATAAGTTTTGGTATCAAATATTGGGGAACTAAACCGAATTCATGGTGTTTATAATCTTGTGGATTTGACTGATTTTTTTTTTTTTTTTTTTTTTTCTTTATAATATTGGAGAGAAAGGAGCTACCTGACATACACCAGGAGGCCTACAGATTATAGCAATCGCTGAGACCTCCTTCAACTATGTCTAGGCCATCAACTACTCTTTCGGTTGAGACTATTGTGGTTGCTTCAATAACAGTGGTAGGTGAATAATCTTACGGTTTTTTTCTTTTTCTTTTTTGTTTTTAGCAATAAATTCCTCCTTCAACTTTGTCTAGGTCATCAAACTACTCTTTCAGTTGAGACAATTATGGTTACATCAATAATTCAATTACAGCGGTAGGTATATATTTTTTTTCAAACAAGCACATTGTCAGCCTTTTCAGATTCTTAGCAATCAATGGGACTTTTTATAGGCCATTAACAAATGTTTTGGTTTTCCACCGTCATGATTTTAAAAATCGGATCGGACCGACTAATTGAATGGGGAACGGCCACCAGTCCTGTCCGAAAAAAACCCAATAACTAGTCAAAATTTGTGTTAATCAAGAATCGGAGGCAAATCTGGTTTTACCCCGGTCCAGTTTTTAAAACCATGTTCACCGTGCACCCTTAGCGTGATGGACACTGCACAACTACAAGTGCAAAGTTTTTGTGGGGTGGTGGGGTAAGGATCGGGGTTCAAATTTCTCCGAGAGGGAATTTCACACACATATATATTTAGATTAGATTACAGTAGATTTTTTATCTTGTAAAAAAAAAAAAAAAAAGCTGTCTGTTTCAGTTTTGGTTGAATCTATTATCAGTATTATGATTGTATCAATTACAGTGGTTACAATGGGTGTATATTTTTCTTTAGAAAAAAACCTTATTTCCAGCCTATACAATTTTTTAGCAATAAATCGGGACCTTGCAAAAATGAAAGTTAAGAGTTTTAGTATTGGCTAATTATGTGACAATTTTTTTTTTTTTTTTTTTGGATTGTGAAATTATATTTTGTATATAATGGTAATAAGGGTTGAAAGTTAAAGCTTCTATTTACCTTGCAAGAATGAAGAACTTGGTTGAGCGAGATCAAGCCTCGGTCATATGAACCTTGACATATACTCTCAATAGAGTCCCGTTAGACACGGTCAACTGAAACCCTATTATGAAAATTCCAAGATTTGTGTAACCACCTCAAGCCTAAACTCTACTTATATTTAAACCATAATTCAACCTTAATTTTGTGAGAAGAATGACGTCATTTGAAACATCAAGACAAACCTTGAGAGAGCAAAATTTGTCTTTCAACGCTATCCAATTGAACATCCCTGAGAGGTTGAGTGTTCAAAACATATTAGATTACCTTCATTGAGTTGGAAGCAAGGTTGTCAAAATCGGGATCCTACGTAGGATCGTGGGAGGTAGGTAGGTAGGATCGTGGATCGTAGGATCGGATCGTGAATCGTAAGATCCCATCTATTTTCAGATTTTAAGCAAAAAACCTATTAATAGTGACTTTGTATGTTATATAATCACTTAAATTATGAATCCATCCATTAAAAAAAAAAATTGCATCATAAAATGTAATTTGCACGCACTACATCGTTCTTATGTCATTCTAATGAAATAAAATATATTTAACTTTTGACATAATGTATTTAAAACGTTTAGTACATGTTTAATTAGCAACTAAGTACCAAAATATTATCTACGCATATGGAAAATGTTTTCCAAATTCTAAGTTCCAAATCCAAAATAAGTTAGGCTAGTTAGCATATAAAAACTAGCTAACTACAAATTTACAATATGTAATCCAAAAGAGAATTCTCAATCTAAGGTAAACTAGCTAATTACAAATATGAAATTCAAAAGAAAATTCTCATTCTAAGGTTCTTCTAATCTAATCACTGTCATTGTCATATCTCATTTCATCATCTAAATATTTTAGGTTTTGTTTTTGAAAACATTAAACTTAAGTACTATAGGTTTTTTTGAGATTTTATGTTGACATAGGGGTAAATTTTGGACTTCAATTCATTATTGGGCTTTTGATAACCTGTTGGGTTTGTGGGTTTAGGTGAATTATCTTACCCAAATGAATCCCACTTAAAAAAAATAAATAAATAAATAAATAAATTCAAGCCAAATGGTAGGATCGGTGGGATTGGTAGGATCCCATACGATCCTACGATCCTATGCGATCCTACACGATCCTACCATTTTTGCGATCCTGCTACGATTTTAAACTTTTTGGTGAGGTGGGATCGTAAAATCGTGCGATTTTACGATCCAGATCGCGATTTTGAAAACCATGGTTGGAAGCGTTGTTCAAATCATAGAGATGTAATCACATTTTCAAGAAGCCTTGGAGTGACTGAGAGATTAGTATTGCAGTCAATAGATATTGACTTACAGAATCAAGTGTCTACGAAGGAACAAGATTGAAGTCTACAGTTACTATTAGGAGTGGAGAGGTAGAGTACGGTTTCTATATACTTGTATTGGAAGCCTAGTGACTATACTCTATACCGCAAAAACCTTCATAGTGAATTTGATGGGAAAATATCCCCTCCAATTTAATCCTTCAATTCACTCCCATTTTTAGCCAAATGTACATTTATTTGATCAAATGCCACATGTCTTATACCTAAATAAAAATTGGAGGGTATGAAAGGATTCAATTTGAGTACGATGTTTACCTACTTGTATTGGAAGTCTAGTGAGTATAATCTATACCACAAAAACTTTGATAGTGAATTTGAAGAGAAATGATCCCCTCTAATTTGGGTTTAATATACTTCCAGTATTTTTTTAATTGGAATTTCATTTTCTTTTAATAAGAAACTGTCATATCACCCACTAACTAAATAAAAGGTGAAGATTAAAACTTATTACCATTTGCCAATATTATTTAAAACAAAAGAAGATGTTCAGTTAAAAAAAGTACTGAAAGTAAGCCACACCCCTATAATTTAACCCTCCAACTCACTCCCATTTTTAGCCTTCAAGTGATTTTACATTTCGTTTTTTTCACTCCGTGAATAAATGCTGGTCTATGTATGGGTTTATTTATGGTTTACTTCCTTTACTATTTATCCATGAATATTATTGTACTTGAACAAGGACCAAGTAACTTCTCAACTAGGTAATTTGTTAAACTCATTAAAATTAGCAGTAAGTCGTACTAATGGTCTAAACAACATTGTTTAGATTTTGACTTTGCCATCAACTACTTTTTGGATTGAGACTACTATGGTTGACACAATTTTGTCTCAATTTGTAGAAGTTATAGGTTTAGAGTGGTGGACAATTGCTTTTACATAGACCCACTACTAACATTATTTTTATTTCCATCACTTACAACTTGTCACTCCAACAAATAGTGTAAAAATTTATGGCTAATGTTGTGTTTCTAGACTTATTCTTGCACCAATTGCAATGATAAGTGTATCAATTATTAAAACAAGTCATGTTAGATATATTATGGTCAAGAGACTCAAACAAATTGTAGGTCAATCATATATATATATATATGTACATGTCCGAAGTTAGCTTAGGGTTCTCTAGTGTATAAACATTACATTGGATTCATTGTAAAATCAAATATTTAATATTAGAGATGAATCTACACCTTTGGTTTTTTTTTTTTTTTTTTTTTTTTTTTTAAATCTAAATTTTGAAAGGTAGATATAGAGTGAGTGATGGGGTTAACTTGCACCAAATACATGACAAATTAAAAAGGATGCGATTTCGGTTGGTAGATCACTTTGTACCGCTCTTTTCTCGCTTTCAATTACTCAAACAACTTTTGCATGAAATCATAGCCAACTAGATCCGAGCTGTGTTGTCTACAAATTAAATCTTCCATCAAACCCACTCCTAAGTCCTAACCATATACTACTGCCATTAACTACAGTTTATCTAAAACCCAACCGCAAGTGGACCCAAGCCTTCATTGCACTGCACGTGAAGATCTCAGTTCTTCTTCGCTAGTTGTTTTCCACGTGACGCTATCCCCACCTGCACAAGCTTGAATGTGGGTCGTACGTACCCACATTAATTTCATTTCTAAATAACCAAGCAGAGCAATAGGCCATGTTGACTCGTCACTCTGTGAGTTGCTCCTATTCCAAGTGGTTGCATTCTGTGTATTGATGGAGAAGAAAAGTCGGACCATTTGCTACCAAAAACCATCTTTGTTGTGTGTCATACATGTGTGAGTCTATGCATCGGAATCTCACCAACCAAACAGCCATTTTAACATGGTAGGTCAACAAACACGTCACCTCTTCAATGTTTTAAAGGATTTTAGAATAAATGTGAGTTTTGAAAACATGATTTTTAAAATTACAAATAAGCATGTGGTAAATAAGTGAAAAAAAAAAAAAAAAAAAAAAAAACTCATTTATTATCTCTAAAATTAACGGAGTGTTGTAAATGCATGAAGTTACACAAATGGATGGTTCTACATTCATAAAGAGATGGGCATGGTTGCAACAAATCCTGCATAATGGTGGATCTCTCTCTCTCTCTCTCTCTCTCTTAGAGGCAAAACCAAAATCAAAAGAAAGATCCCACTCTTTGTGCAAGTGTCATAATGTACCAAGCAATTTGCATTTATTAATGGTAGTTGAATACCTTATCTTTCCACCTACTAAATGATTCCCTTGCATGTGAGAGGTGTGCTCCATACTTCCGGTACATAAGATACCAACTCCATGAAACTGACTTGGGTCTAGTGCTCCTATGCAATGGATTCATTAGGTTATAGATATGTGTTAAACACTTGTTACAAGTCCATATCCCAACAATTCTAGTGCATGGACGCACTGGACCCAAGCCTTGTACGAGCGTCATAATGTACCAAGCAATTTGCATTTAGTAAAGGTAGTTGAATACCTTATCATTCCACCTACTATAGGATTGTCTTATATTATACCCGTTCTTTTTTTCTTTGTAATTTATTTCCATATGGACCACCACATTAATCCTAGTACTATGGAAATTAAATGTGGCTCCAAATCGGACAGCAATTGTTATCAACCCCCTCCCCCCAACAAGTCTTATATGTTTCTTTAAAAAAAAAAAAAAAAAAAAAAGGGAAAATAGAAAACATAGTGTCATGAAAATTTATTCAATATTGTTTCTTTTTTCTTTTTTCTTTTTGTGTTAATAAATTTATTCAGTATTGTTGGAGTTTAGTATGTGGTACTTCCTGCTCTCAAATGAATAGTAGATCCTACACGAATTTAATTTGTAGAGCGTCATCGAATTGGAAAATTATCCTATGCACCCGATGTATGGAGTCCACCTCTCACAAGATTGTGGGCCTCACGCATGTGAGAGGTGTGCTCCATACTTCCAGCACATAAGATACCAACTCCATGGAACCGACTTGGGTTTAATAAACAATGGAAGAAATTATCATTCATACAACATTTTTTGGCCGCACACTCCGGACGGTGCATACTCTGTCAGGTCCAGGTATAGAAGGCTCATGGAGGAAGTGCTGAATGGGGAACCTTCAACCTCGGATTTGTCGCTGACTAAGAGCCTTTGGAAGGGAGTATGGAGACTACAAGTCCCCAACAAGGTCAAAACAGTTTTATGGAGAGCCGGGTTTGATTCACTGCCCTCAAAAGCTAATCTTAAAAAGTGGAAAATTGTAAATGACGACCTCTGCCCGGGGTGTAATCTCAAGAGTGAGTCCACGTTCCACGCTCTTGGTCGTGCACCAAGCTTTCTCTAGTTTGGGATGTCAAATTTGCTTGGCTGAAGAAGAAAACTAGACATTGCGAGTCGATGCTGGAAGTCATTCAGTGCTGCCTTGATCACGGTGACCACCTAGATCTGTTGGCCATGATTGTGTCGCTACTCTGGGCTCGTAGGAACAAGCTCCATGTTGGTGAGAGCGTGGCCCCCTTGGCTTAAAATCAATGCCTTGGCCATGGAGAACCTTCAGGAGTATCAAAAGGCAATAGCACATCCCCAACCAACCACGAAGCCAGCAATTACAACCAGTTGGTCTCCTCCTCCAATGGGTTGGGTGAAAGTCAATTTTGACGGGGCAACATTCAAAGAAAAGAATTTAGCCGGTCTGGGAGGTATTATTCGTAATGACAGAGGTCTTGTCATGGCTGCCTTTACACAAACTATTCCATCGAGCTTAGCACTTGAAGTCCTTTCCAACTGAGCTCTGGCTTGGAACAGTTCTGCCTCAAGCTTCTTGGTCTTCTCAGCCAAGAAATTATTTTCAAATCTCAGTACTCCAATAGTCTGATTGGCTTCATCAAACTTTGTGGAGATTTCTTCTTGCTCAAGCTCCACATCGCTAAGCTTCTTGGTGGCCAACCCATACAACTTCTCATGCTTTTCCGAGACCTTGTATAACTTTGCATAGGCTGTGTGGATGCCATCTTGTTCATCCATCTTCTCAAATTTAGACTCCACCAAGTCCTTTTCTTCATCCACATCTTCAACAATCCCTTCAGCAGGATTTACAGTGGCAGTAAAGGCATTTAGGATTCCATCATCCTCATTGTCAGAATCATCTTTAGGCTCAGTGTCGCTCAATGTAGTAGCAAGTGCCTTGCTTTTCCCAATGGTCTTAAGATATGTAGGGCACTCCTATTTCATGTGTCCGAAACCTTGACACCCAAAACACTTTGGTCCTGAGGGAACAGTGTATTGACCCCTTGATAGACCAAGAATGTATTGACCCCTTGTGATGAATTAACCAATTAATTTAGCCAAGTTAATTAATTAATTCAATTAACATGCAAAATGCGTGGTAGCACAAACAAATCACCAAATAACTAAATGCAGCTGAAATTAAATTGACACGGTGATTTGTTTATGTATGGGGAAAACCTACACGGCAAAAACCTCACCGGGTGATTTTAAGGTCACCACTCCCGAGAATCCACTATTATCAAAACAAGCGGTTACAAGTAAAGGAATTCCAGTACCTTATACCAACCTACAGTTGAACCCTTACCCCAATACCCAATTGGACTTGTTCTGTAGTGACAATCTCTCATTTTCAATGTACAGCTCCTAGTACATGACTAACCAATAGATGTGCGGATCTCAGTACGCGACTTAATCACCAATTTGAGAAAGATGTTGGCTGTAAAGTTCTTCAGTTCATCACACGATGAAGATCAAGAAGCTCCTTAGTCACAAAACCCTACAGTGTACAAACATAACAGCTTCTTCAAGAGAAAGATGAATTAGGGCAAATTCTGTCTCCGGTCACAATTTGCATGAACAAAACTTTACTTCACACTCGCGCAACCTTTGACGGCCCTTAAAATAATCTTTATATATGTTTAGAGTTATGAGAAAAGAAAGCCCAAACATATACCCACAGATTAGATGCAAAACAGAACTGAAAAATCTGTTTTCATAAACCTCGATATAGCTATCTGTCAAGCATCGAGCTTCAGCAGCTTTTAAATCTCAATAGATACTATCTGTCGAGGTTTAAAATACAGCACTTTCTCACTTGTTTCTTGGACAGACTTGCATGGGTTTAACACTTGAACTTGAAATCTTGTTCCTTGAAGTATTAAACACATCCTATATCTACCCAATTACAAGTAAAGTGCGTCTTGTCAAATGATTAGCCAATTACATAAAATATTAACATATGTTCCTAACATTGAATCACATAATTGGTACAGAAGATTTGTATTCCTCAATTAAATAGTCCAAATTTGATCAGCTGCATGCGATCCTTCACCACATGAGGAGTTCTTAGCAAGTCCTAATGATGTTAAACAATCAGGTAAACCAAAATTATTTGTGTTCAATTGTTGTATGATGATTCTAGGTGCACTCGGTAATCTTGTGTTAAACTCCAACAAGCTCTGTGAAGATATTGTATCTAAAGGAGCCATGCAGGTTTGTGAACACGCTGCATTATCATTCTAATGTTACATTATGCATGCATTTTGAGGAGGGATCTGAAGCCAGTTGCATATTCTGTAATAAGAGTGAGAACTATCAAATGGCCTTAATAAACAAAATTTAATCCCTACAACTTGAATTTGAAAGTCATTATGTGGTATTTTTAATTGAGCTGCAGACCTTGATACCTTTTTGCGTATCAATTTACTGTTTATGTCTGGTACATAAAGGATGAAACTTACAATTAGACACCGGCCATATAACCACATGACATTTGTCCATGCAAGGAAAGGAAATAATAAGCTTAATTTGTATATATTTTGACTAAAAGATTTTAACAATTAAAAAGTAACCCAAGAACTTTATTTGCTTGCTCCAGGACTTAAATGACATGCCAAAGCTTTTCCCTGTTAATCACCATTGTAATGCTATACAATTGCCATATTTGAAACTATGAGAAGATGTTATTTTCAATGAGTCTCCATTGATGCTTCAGTAAAGTCTGATGCTTAGAGGGCCTAAATTAATTTGATAAATTGAAGTCAACTTGATCTCTGCTAATCATTCATACCATACTGTTGAAGGTTGAAATAGATAATGTGTGTAGGGAATTAACCCGTAATTCCCAACCTGTGAGAAACAAAAAATAGAGAAAACACACGCCAAAGAAAAATAATCACACACACAAGACAATAGTTACGTGGTTCGACAATTTGCCTACGTCCACGGAGTTGCAGGGATTTCACTATTATCAAGGAAAAATACAAAGTGCGGCTACAGTGTTTCAATCTCTCAGAAAACGACAACAACCATAAAACCCTAATCACCAAAACAGTTTCTATATCCTGCGCACAGGATTCACAATGGGCTACAAAACGGGCCAAACCACGCAAATCTCCCATTAAAAACCACGCAACATTATTTCGGGTCGGGTCGGGTCATCAACCGAATCAAACACAACTAGGCTCCACAAAGCCCAACAATGTGAAGAAGTTGGCGTGTCAAAAACTGCTACATAGTAAATGCTGTAATTTGTCCTTGTATATGGATTAATTGTTCAATGTGCAAACAATGTCTGGTTGTTCATTTTGTGTTCAAGTTATCTCACCATTTGTGTATTTTGTTTCCTATTTGGATAGGAAGGTTCTTTCCTTTCCCCCCTCTTTTTAGGCCTACGTGGGGGGGGGGGGGGGAGTGTGTGCATGTGCATGCAGATACCTAGGTCTGTTGGTATATGTGCAAGCTTCAAGATAAATACTTTAGATGCTAGGGCACTACTCTTTTGTGTTTCATCAGCTTGAAGAATTTTCAAAAGTTGCCTTGTCATAATTTAAGAATGTTGACGTCCTATTGTCTTTGCATTGCATTGTCAATGATCTCAGCTCAAATGGCATGTGTGATTACCATTTATATATTTTCCCTTGAATTATATGGCTAAATTTTCAAAGTATTCTTTTGCTATGATTTCCATTTATATATTTTCCCTTGAATTAATATATCCATGTGCCATCTACAAGAGGACCAATTGATCTCTAGAAAAGAGATAATCTTGTCTAAACCTTTTTTGGGTGCTGTTGGAGCATTAGCATTGGGAAATACTAATGCCAAATCTAAGGGAAATTTGAAATTTTAAGCCCCAAAACCATCTGCATTGCGGAATGCTAAATAGCAGTATTGCAAATTTTTTGCAATACTGCTACAGTGCAATTCTAAACATAGAATTGCACTGTAGCAAGTATTGTAAAAAAATAATAATATTTTATCTGACTCTCTCTCCTCTATCTCTCATCTCTCGTCTCTGTCTCTCATCTTTGTCTCTCCATCGCTAAACCCAAAAACCATATCACGGCGAAACAGCCAGCACCATATCACGCCAACCCAAAAACCAACACCACGGCGAAACAGCCACCCAGCACCATATCACGCCAACCCAAAAACCGAAACAGCCACCCGTAACCCAGCACCACAGAGCATAGCCAACCCAGCACCATATCACACCATCGAGCACGGCGAAACCAACATAGCGACGCCATAGCACGAATTCGCGATCCACGGATCACAACCATCGAGCACGGCGAAACCCATATCACGAATTCGTGATCCACGACCCACAATCCACAACCGGAGCAGTGTGAGTACGAGCTCGACATGGACCGAATGAAGTTTTGGGTATTATTGAAGCCGAGTTGTGAAATTTAGGATTTTTTGTTTGTGGGTTTTGTTGATTGATGCGTTTTTGGTTGATCTATGAAGTTTTGGGTGTTTGAGTTGATGGGTTATTGTTGGACTATTTCACCACCTCGCCAGAAATGAAGGCTCCGGCGGAAGTTACAGATGGAAGAGAGCTGAAAATGAGAGAGAGGAGAGAGATGGGAGAGAAAAGATATAATTTTGAGATATATTATTTTATTATGTAGATATATTATTTTAATGAGTAAAAGAGGAAAATAGAAGTTTGGGATGTGGAGGTATTGTAAAATAGTATGGTATAATGATAAAATGGCTTTTTAAAATTGTAAAATAGAGTAGCATTGGAATTTTCTAATGCTAATGCTCTTAGGGTTCTACTCTTACTTTTACCCCTTTACCTAATTATTTTTGTTAGAAAAAATCATTGCTGACTAGGGGTTTTTTTGGGTTTCTCGTAATTGATTAGACGAGTTCCAGAGAGAAAAACTCTTCTTTATTACTGACTTGGGGTTTTACTTGTCATTCTATTTTTTTTCTTTTTCTTTTTTCATATGACAAATCTAATAATTTGGTTTCCTGTGTGGATAGGCCAATCACCCAAGT
>JARYZH020000554.1:0-130695 GCA_030021035.2 Notholithocarpus densiflorus
GTTTGGTATACTTGACTGAGTATATTCCACAAACTTACTGATGATTTCTTGGTTCTTATTGTGGACCATGCAGGCTTCTATTTCTCACAAAATTGAGGCTTTTACAACATTCCACCTGATGATTATCCCATAATTACTTTTTTTGGTGACTACTACGAGCATTGTAAGCATTGGAACAATGGAGAAAATCTCTAATATTATTGGTGGAATAGGACTTTTCATCTTGCTTAGTTTAGTTTACTGGATGTTTTGTTTTCTGTCCAATGAAGTAGCAAAATGAACAGTATCTGTGGTAAAATTTCATCTTGCACTATTGGATTTTTTAACTTGTATGTTGTAGTTCACCATCCATTTTGTTTGAATAACGCCAGAGGCTTGTAGTGCTAATTTTAATGGTAATGGTTCCAGTTTGTGTGGCTTTAACTTGCGTTTGTTTTGTTGCATTATCTCTACCTCTAATGTGTTATTGCTAAGCACTTCATTTTTCATGTGGTAGACTTCAATGGGTTGGATTTGTGACATTGAAGGCAGAGATTGGCTGTGACCAAAGTGGTGGCAGCCGGGTACATTCTTTCCTGTTATATTGAGCTAGCATGTCGTGTCTCTAAAACTGTACTATTGTGAGCTATGGAAGTAGTTTTCTAACATAATTTGATATTGGAAATAGAGATGGAATAATAAAATTTCTTAAACATGAAAATCTCTATATTCAGTGTGTATTAATTTGCCTCTACCTAGGACATGGGTATTTATATATGTTGGAATATTTTTATAAAGATTACAATATTTTTATTAAATATGGATTAATTGAAGTGATTTAATAGAAATCTTTTTTCTTTCTTTTATGTTTACCTTTGTTACTAAGCTGCTAAACCGATATGCTTCTTTCTTACAATAGTGAAAGAATCAAAGTAATAAACATTAGACTTTATTTCTAAGGTATAGTTTGTGACAATAGTATTCTACTATTCTTAGTTTTAATTTTATCTCAAGTCGACAACAAGATGTCAAAGGGAAAAATACTCTTCGCAGCCTACACGTCCTCACCACCTTAAAATTTCCATCTTAAATGATTTGTAAATTACATTAAAAAAAATTATATCTTTTTGTGAAACTACAATTTCAATTAATATTTTTTTTATTAGGTGTGAATGTTGAGAAATTTACCATTGGATTATATATTTTTCCTTACACTCTTCATTTTTGCAAAATTCCAGAAGATTAAAAATTAATAGTTGTGTTATTAGTCAAATGTTTAAATTTTAAGTTTTTGTAGTCTAAAATTACGCATAAAAAATAATTTTATGGATCAAATATTAAATAATATATAATTAGCACGAAATTTGATATGCATGTTAAAAATAGAACATGCAATTTTAAGGTCAAATTTTCAAAATTATAGTCATATTAATTTTTATAGTGAGAGTTGTAGCCATTAATTGTAACCATTTTTTTTTTTTTTTAGGGGGGATAATTGGAACCAAGTTTGTAACCAAATTTTGTCATTTTTATTAAAGTTTTGAATACACTAGACTTCTATATGGCCTTGGTTAAGTTGTTGTGGGCTCCCGTGGTTGGCAATTGATTTCTTTATTAGATTTGCTAAATTTCAGTTACAGTTTTACAAGTGTGATATATTAAAATTTTCAATCAAATTCAAACATATAATTAGATTGAAATTAATTATTTTGAAATTTATGTTTATTGGTCAATATGACAATATATTGCAATTTATTAGTTTTTATATTGTTGGATTTTGTTCAAACCTTTTATATATATTGTTTGATGCATTTTGAGTATGAAGGATAAATTATGGGCCAATGGTTTTAAAATATACGGATCCCACATCATTTTTACACAATCCACTTCAAAAAGAGGCCTAAAATTTTCTCATGATCCTGTTGGGCCAATATGGTTTCATCTTGGAGGCCTGTCCCTATCTCATATATTCATAGCACTTTTATCACTTTGGTGAAAGCATATAGGCTAGGCCTTTGAATCTTTTTTTATTCTTTAATGAAATTCTTTATTGATTGAAACAAAAGGAATTATCTTCTTCAAACTTTTTTTATAAAAATATTAGTATTAAAAAAGTTTTGAAGGTGGTGAGTGGAAAGACACATGGATGTGAAGTTTTGACCATCATGGTCTAGGTGTTCTTAAATAATGCAAAGCTCATAATGGCAGTGATATGGATTAGTGTTCATTGTTCACTATGAAGCACTTACAAGTTGAGAAAGCACAAAATGGCACCAAGTCTTTGGCCTTTATGTTGAATCAATGTCATTTAAATAATGCAAAGCTCATAATATTATTAGAATATGTGAGCTAGTCATCATTATGAAACATCTTCTAAGAAGGTGCAAGATAGGGAGCCCACAAAAACGCCATTTATGCCAAAAATTACAATTACACACATATATGGATTCAAATTATTCTCTCTTTTATTTTTTATTTATTTTAATTTCTTTTGGATATACACATAAGTTTATTCTTTTTTTTTTTTTTTAATTTATCTATCGAGTTCTTGATGATTTATTTATATTAGACTCTTCGTCATTTGTATCTCATTAACTCACCTAGAATAAAAATTAAAAAAAAAAAAAAAACTTAAATAGGATACGTGGCACAAAATTAGACAACAATTGGAATCTAATTTAGAACCTAGTTGGATTTTTTCTCAGATTTACCTATTAATATATAATATATATATTTATATATTTATTTATATTGGTGTCAAATGTGGAAACTACACCATAAATATTTATCCATATATTCATTGTATTTATTTACAATAATGCACAAACTAAGGAGTCCAATAAAAAACTTTCTAAAAGGTGAAACGTCTCACAGATTATGGAAAAAAAAAAAAAAAAAAAAAACTAGAGGGAGAATTCTAATGCTAACTCAGTCGAACCCATAGTTCATGAATTACATAATCATATGTTTTTTCCCCAAAGGTTCCTACTAACTTTGAATGACAACAGAATCCCACACAAGAGGCAACTTATAAATCTTACCGACAAAGCATGAACTTGAAATACATGTTTCTGAGTTTTTTTATTTATTTGTAAATTTTCCTACTTTCACTATTCCTTTGAGTGTTTAGACTCAAAGGAGCAGAGATATTCTATAAATCAAACAACGTAAAGATAAAAACTAGCATGCAGGGAAGCCACCACGATTTTGATGTCTTTATTACTAGTTTTGGTAATTCAATAAGCTCCAGTTGACCCTTCGGCAATGATGTCTTCAATATAATCAAGGTAGGAAAAATTAGATTAAATTAAATTAAATTTAGGGACAAGTTCTCCAAATAGTAGTGATAATTTTGTCATTTTTATTATAGTTTTTAATTTTGTCATTTTATTATAGTTTTTAATGCACTAGACTTCTATATGGCCTTGTTTAAGTTGTTGTGGGCTCCCATGGTTGGCAATTGATTTCTTTATTAGATTTGGTAAAATTTAGTTACAGTTTTACAAGTGTGATATGTTAAAATTTTCAATCAAATTCAAACATATAATTAGACTGAAATTAATTATTTTGAAATTTATATTTATTGGTCAATATGACAATATATTTCAATTTATTTGTCTTTATATTGTTGGATTTTGTTCTAACCTTTTATATATATTGTTTGATGCATTTTGAGTATGAGGGATAAATTATGGGCCAGTAGTTTTAAAATATACGGACCCCACAATATTTTTACACAATTCACTACGGAAAGAGACCTGAAATTTCCTCATGATCCTACTGGGCCAATATGATTTCATCTCGGAGGCCTGTCCCTATCTCATATATTCATAACACTTTTATCACTTTGGTGAAAGCATATAGGCTAGGCCTTTGAATCTTTTTTCATTCCTTAATGAAATTCTTTATCGATTGAAACAAAAGGAATCATCTTCTTCAGACTTTTAAAAAAAAAAATATTAGTATTAAAAAAATTCTGATAGTTGTGAGTGGAAAGACACATGGATGTGAAGTTTTGACTGTCATGGTCTAGGTGTTCTAAAATAATGCAAAGTTCATAATGGCAGTGATATGGATTAGTGTTCATTGTTCACTATCAAGCACTTACAAGTTGAGAAAGCACAAAAATGGCACCAAGTCTTTGGCCTTTATTGAATCGAGGTCATTTAAATAATGCAAAGCTCATAATATTATTAGAATATGTGAGCTAGTCATCATTATGAAACATTTTATAAGAAGGTGCAAGATAGGGATCAGGAAAGTGCCATTTATGCCAAAGATTTTGGCCGAGTCTTTTTGAGTTTATAGGTTTTGTTAAATAATGCAAAGCTCATAATACCATTAGTATGGGCTAGACATCAATTATAGCATGTTCCAAGAAATTAGTAACAGATAATACGCAAATTGAAAAGCACCATCAACCCATAACTTTAGGTCTTCTTAAGTAGGACCTAATTGCAAAAAGTTTAGAAAGAAGGAAAATTATAAGAGTTAAATAATTAAAAGTTCTTTTATTCATCAAACAAAATGAATGATCTTCTTCTACCTTTTTCATTTTATACTATTTGTAAAATATAAAAAGATCTCCATGGTAGTGGGTGGAAAGACGCCTTGGATGCCAAATTTCAGTCTAGGTCTTCTTCAACAATGCAAAGACTTTTAAAGAAAGCACAAGATAGAGTTTGGGAAAGTGTCATTATATAAATACTGGATCTAACTTTTTTACTTGATGAATGAAGACTATTATATAAAAAAATAACAGGGGAATCGAGAGATAGAGAGGAAAACTTGAATATATTAGATTAGGAGAACAAAACTAGAAATGAAAAAGTGTCCGAAATTTATTAACTCAAAAATGTTCATACTTAGTATTCATGTCTATCATTCTATTGATGATTGGTGATAGTTGGAAAATAGCTCTAAAAGGAACGTACTTTGAAATATTAATTTATTAAAACATTTGAGAGTATTTGCGTTCATTTAAGACATATTTGATAACTGTAATAGACACTGTAAAATAATAGTTATTCCTAAGGTTTAGTTATTCAGTAGTTTGGTTATATTTTTATTACAGAGAATATTCATTCCTTATGAATATCTATTCTTTGTTTCTCAAAAAAAAAAAAAAAAAAAAAACTATTCCTTAAAATGAATAATAACTATTTCTCTCTAAGGACATGTTTGGTGCACTGATTGTGGATTACAACAGGAATGGTAATCTTTATTACTGGAAATAAAATGTGTTATAATGGAATAATTAAACCTATTCATTAGTTTGGTTGTAAGTTGTAATATTAGAATAAGAGGGGTGGTGGTTAGAGATCATTTGGGCTGTGTGATTGCGGCTTTGAGTCAGCAAGTGAAATCGATTCTTTCCGTAGAGATAGTAGAGGCACTAGCAGCAAGACGAGCTGTGGTTTTGGCTAGAGAACTGAGTCTTTTTAATGTCATTTTTGAAGGTGACTGCCTTTGTGTTATTCAGGCTCTTCAGTGCTCGGGTCGATGTAAAACTTTGTTTGGCCACATCATTGAGGAAACTAAGAGGTTTGGGCAAGCGGTTTTGCAAGTTTCAGCATGTTCGTCGGGATGGGAATAAGTTAGCTCATAGTCTAGCTAAAAGAGCAATTTTATCTGCAGATACTGATGTTTGGGTGGAAGAGCTACCCTCTAAGTTGGATGTTGTATTCCAATCAGATTTGCCTTAATTTCTTTAATAAAATTTCACTTATCTTTCTCTCAAAAAAAAGAAAAAGAAAAAAGAATAAGACTTTCTCAACAAAAAAAGAAAAAAAAAAGAAAAAAACTTAATATCTATTTTAGGAAATATCTCACTCATACAATTATATTTCCTAGAAAATAATATATTTTAAATTTGAGAGAGATGAGTTATTTTTTTATGATTTTTTATTTATATAATTGGTACATAGATATGGAAAGTTTGTTTATTTGGAAATATATTAATGTTAGAAATTATTACACCTACTAAGGAATAGATATTACAACCCTTGTAAAGATTAATAGTTATTCATTATTTTAAAGAATATCTATTCATAAGAAATGACTATTCCCTGCAATAAAATCATAACCAAACTATTGAATAGCTAAATCATAGGAATAAGTATTATATTACAATGCCTATTACAGTCTGCCAAACATACCCTAAAAGGGCTGTAAACTTGTAATAGCTATTCTTGAGTAGGTGTAATAATTTTTAAAATTAATATGTTTTCAGATAAACAAACTTTCCATACACACATAATAATTATCTAAATAAAAAATCATCAAAAAATAAATTATCTCTCTCAAATTAAAAAAAATATATATATTATTTATTTAGAAATATAATTGTTTGAATAAGATATTTCTTAAAATAAATTTTAAGTTTTATTCTAATGTTACAACTCATAACCAAATTTATAAATAAGTTTAGTTATTCTATTACAACACATTTTATTCCCAGTAATAAAGATCACCATTTCAATCGTAATCATCATTTAGTGTACCAAATGTACCCTAAGGATTTAGCCAAAAAATTTCTACTATCTATTTGATGATAAGAATCTTTAAAAATAAAATTAGCTAACTATTTTTAAAATAAATAAGTTAACCTCTAAACCTGTTTGGAGGAAAACTCCTCTAGCTCTTGTGAAGATTGCTAAAACCATCATGACCTACTAATTGGATCATCAGCCATGTGACTTGTTTAAATAGTACATGTAGATGGTTAAATGACTTGCATGTAATAAGTTAGAGGAGATTCCTTCAAACTAATTCTCTATTTCATTTAAGGAAAACGTTTAGCTCCAAACGTGTTTGGAACTATGTTTTTGCAATCTATTATGTGGTAATTGAAGATTTATCCCTAATTTTACTCATATATATGACTTTGTTAATGAGTCATGTAACTTATTTAAATAATACACATTGATAGTTTTATAAATCTCGATATAGTGCCAAAGGCCTTATAGTTGAATTGGCACCTCCCCATGCACAAAGTGCTTGGGGGTCTAGGGGGGAAAGAGTTCGAGCTGCGGGGTTAGCAGCATGTTGTAATTATTTCTCAAAAAAAAAAAAAAAATCTCGATATAGTGAGTTTAAAAAATAGCTCAAAACATATTTATAGCCAAAGTTTATTCTCCATTTAATAACTAGTTAAAAGCTTGTGTGTTGCATGGTAGTAGTCGTGAACTTATCAAATATACAGTTTTTGAGAAACAATAATTAAAATCAATCTGATGTAGTAAAAAATGTTCGTCAGTTGATAGCCTCGTTGGAGCTTATGACAAGGTTATGTTCCCTACAAAGATGAAAGAGAAAGGCACCGAAGTGGTGTTAGCCAACGGTTCTCTGATGATTAAGTCAGTAGAGTTCTCAATATTTTTTAGATAATAACAATGTAATTTTGTATGTTTAGGATTGTGTGCCTTGTTTCTAGTGCATGGTGGCTTATTTATAGCCTTGATATAGGGAGCCTCATTATGAGTGTTCTATGTTCCAGGGACACATTGGATTGAGTGTTGCAGCTGCAGATAATGACTAGAAGAAGATGGTTGCTGAGAAGATAATGCCTTAGTTAGGATTGCTGTTATTTGAATTTTATTAGGATTGTTGCTATTTGAATTATATTAGGATTGTTGCTATTTGAATTATAGGATTGTTGTTATCAATAAATAACCACTTGATGATAGGACTCTCCCTGTTATCTTGGGATAGGATTAGTCGGTTAGAGTTGGAGTTATCCTTATAGTTTGAATTTCACAGATTATGTATTTAAGGAGGAAGTGAATAATAAGAGGCATGAGATTATAATTCCAAAAATTCCTCTCTTCTTAATACGTTCTTGGAGGGTTGTCACCTCGAATACGACTAATTCCTACACTTATTTTACCAGTATATAGTATAATGTAACCGTCGTTGATCTCTTAATGGCTCTTTTGGCTGTTTGAGTAACGTTTGCCTGGGTTTAAATGGAGGTTTGATTAGCTCATGATTGGCCTTTCTAACCATTGGAGCTCGTCAGTTATAAGACTGTTGATGGCTGCGCCATTAATGCTGTATGGTTGTCTTCTCATATGACGACCTTGTGGACCTTATGCTCATCATTTGTATGGACGAGTTTGTGGATTGAAGGTTTGTCAGCTATATGACAAACACGTAATTTTGGTACTCGTCTGTTGGCCCCTTATTCCTTCGTCCTATCTTTGGATGATGATAGGAATAATGACAATTTGCACTTCATATGACATGGATTTATTGATGCCATTCACATCACATTGAATGTATTTCATGTCACATGTCTGATCGTGGCCACATGTCGTTCGTTCATTGGTTGGTCGTGCAAATGAGTTTTTCTCGGTTTTTCCGCACTAACTTCATGTCTTTCCTTACAAAAACCTTTCATCTCTCTTTTTGGCCTTTTGTCTTCCCCAAGTTTCTGAGTTCTTTCTTTGCATTTTCTGGTGAGTTCCTTCTTATCTTTTTCTCCATCGATGTTCAATTACACCGCCGTTAGGTTAGATTTCCCCTCGGTTTCTTTTTTCTTTTCTAGATTAGGGGTTTTTCTTGAGTCTCTTGGTGGCCATTGTCCCCAAGTGGGGCGGTTTGTGCCTTAAGATTCTGTTTTTAGGTCGGTTTTGAACGAGCTCTGTCCTTTGACTCGCCGTTCTTCGGTAAAGAAGTGTTTAGTGAGTGGGATGGCAAAGGAAAGAGCCGAGGTGAGGTCGAGTGAGCTTGATACGGGGTTGTCTTCTAGCGACAACCCTGTGGGTATGGAGGTGGATACGGCGGTGTTTGTCCCTTCTTCGTTGTGGGTACGTTCTCATTGCTTATTGTTTGGTATACTTGACTCAGTATATCCCACAAACTTACTGATGATTTTTTTTTTATAAACAAAACTTACTGATGATTTATTGGTTCTTATTGTGGACCATGCAGACTCCTAGTTCTCACAAAATTGAAGCTTTTACAACATTCCACCTGATGATTATCCCATTATTACTTTTTTGGTGACTGCTATGAGCATTGTAAGCATTGGAACAATGGAGAAAATCTGTAATATTGTTGGTGGAATAGGACTTCTCATTTTGCTTAGTTTAGTTTACTGGATGTTTTGTTTTATGTCCAATGAAGTAGCAAAATGAACAGTATCTGTGGCAATATTTCATCCTGTATAGTTGATTATTAACACTTCATAATTTTGCAACGTAGACAGCTTCTGAAGTAGCAAAGTAATTTTGTTTTGTTTTCTGTCCAATAAAGTAGCAAAGTAATTTTGCACTATTGGATTTTTTAGGTTCTATGTTGTAGTTCACCATCCATTTTGTTTGAATAACGCCAGAGGCTTGTAGTACTAATTTTAATGGTAATGTTTCCAGTTTGTGGCTTTAACTTGCGTTTGTTTTGTTGCATTATCTCTACCTCTAATTTCTAATTGCTAAGCACTTCATTTTTCATGTGGTAGACTTCAATGGTTAGATTTGTTACATTGAAGGCAGAGATTGGCTGTGACCACCATGGTGGCAGCTGGGTACATTCTTTCCTGTTATATTGAGCAAGCATGTCGTCTCTAAAGCTGTACTATGTGAGCTATGGAAGTAGTTTTCTAACATGAACATAGTGGGGAGCCTAATTTGAGGTTGGAAATAGAGATGGAATAAAAAAAATGTTCTTAAATATGAAAATCTCTATATTCAGTGTGTATTAATTTGCCTCTACCTAGAACATGGGTATTTATATCAAGATGGTCGATACCGTACCGTACCGGCCGGTACGTGCACCAGTACCAAAACACAGCTATTTTGTACTGGTTTAAATACCGGCCGTACCAGCATTTTTCAAGCGTACTGGCCGGTACAGAAAAAAGCTTTTTTTATTTTTTTATTTATTTTTATTTTAGTTTTGTAATTTTCTAATTTTTGTAATGGTAGAATGGTAACTTATTTGAATTAACTTATTTGTTTTCTTAGTATGCAATGAACAATTAAGCTTTCTGTTTTTAATATTGTGTTTCTTTTTTTTCTTTTTCTTTTTTTCTTTTTCTTTTAGTTGATGCTAAAGACTAAAACCATGAATAATTTGTTTTGAATTGAGATAATGTTTTATGGTAAATTATTATTATTATTATTATTATTATTATTATTATTATTATTATTATTATTATAAAAAATAGCGGTAAACCCGAAACGGTATATTGGTATTGACTGGTATTGAAATATATCGTTTTGCTGGCCAAACCGGTATAGCCTCTGGTACGAGATTGACTCTCTTGATTTATATATGTTGGAATAATTTTATAAAGATTACAATATTTTTATTTAATATTGATTAATTGCCAATTTAAGTGATTTAATAGAAATCATTTTTCTTTCTTTTATGTTTTTCCTATTATTATTTTTTAGAGAGTTTCAATCTATGGCGTTCGCTCCTGATGATAGCTCTGTTATCATCATACCAAGATACCAATCAGTTTTTGGTATAGGCGGGAATTGACCCCAAATCTCTTATTCAACTATTAGAGACTTTACCAGTTGAGCTAATTGGGACCTACTGTTTTTCCTATTATGATTTGGCCAAATTAATTTTCATATTGATTAGCAAACCTTTCCAAACGTTGGTGCACCTGATGTACTTCCTTATTAAATATTTTCTTTTAAACTTAAACGTTTTCTAAGTTGCTAAACCAATATGCTTCTTTCTAGGGGTGACAATTCGTGTTCGCGTGTCGGGTTCGTGTCGCATCAACTCATGAGCATCCGACTATATAGGTCAACACAAACCCGACATGTTTATTAAACGGGTTAAGATTCCTCAACCCTAACACAACCCATTTATTATACAGATCAGTCGTGTCGACCTGTTTATTAGATTTTATCAAAATGGAAAAAAATATTTATGAAAAAACAAGCACATAAATATTTTTAATATAAAATTCAGAACTAACGAGTAACTACATCACAAATAATCATCCAAAACTAAAGCATATCTCAATATCACAAATAATCAATCACAATATGTCAAAGAAAATAAACCACAACAACTAATAAGTTTATAAACTTAGGGTTTGAAGGGTATATTAATAAAATGTTATTTAATTAAACAGGTCAAACGAGTTCCATATGTTGAACACTAACCCAATTTGTTTATTAAACGGGTTAGTTGTGTCAACCCGAATATGACATGAACCCATTAAACCTCAACTCATAACCTGCTAATTTCGCGTTGTGTCATGTCAGGTTCGCGGGTCGTGTCCAATTTTGCCACCCCTACTTCTTTCTTACAATAGTTAAAGAATTAAAGTAATAAACATGAGACTTTATTTCTAACGTATATCTCGTTAAATGTGTTTTAATTGGCATGGATTCTTTACTTAATAAATAGTTTCCTATCCGGCCAAAATGATATGAAGAGAGCAAGATCAATTTTGGTTACAGACTTTTCATGTAACAACAAATTCTCAAAAAATACTTGTTTAGTTAATTTCCTTTTCTTTTGAGAGAATATATATATATATTTATATATATATATATATATATATTCCACTATACCATATTCTTGGTTTGGAAAGTACTATATTAAGAACTTAAGATCCTACAAGTTGGGTAGTCTTGTTAGGACAATTAGCAAGGAGACTAAAAGTTGTTGTATCCCGGGAGCAGCACGCATAATATTATTAGTCTACTACATTGGAAATCTCATAGACGGTATGTAATGTCTCAAGATAGTGACATGGTCCACACCTCAGCTCTGCCCCCTAAAAACTCATGAATTGGCGGTAATTATTTATCATGTTATGATATGCACTTTAAAGCATGGTTGAGGTAATATCTCTCAACTATTCTCTAATTTTATGGCAAATTCTAATTTATGTGAATTATTATTATTTACATGATATTTTGAATGTTATGAAATTCAATTTATTTATTTATTTATTATTGTTCTTAGGAACAACAATATATAAATAAAAGAATACAAATAATTTGTACAAGTTTTTATGTTCCACCAATAACATGAATACAAGACATTGGAGGAACACCAATAAAAGTACAAGATATTATTTGTGGGGACAAATTTAGTCCCTAGTTGTGCCAAATGTCAATAACCAATTATTAAGTCAAGTGAATTTATTAGTCCAATATTGCTTTTGGTTATGGTTAATACAATCGCACACAAACTTGCATAAAGAAAACTGTAACGGTCAATATTTGTAAGTGTTGGCAAATCTAAGTCAAAATGCATTTTCCATGTATTTGAGTTAGTTTTTTAGCATCTAGAAGAGTCTTGAAGAATCACATTGAAGACACAATAAATAGCTCAAGAATCTGCTCAAAGAAATGCAATATCTGCTGACTTCACTCTCGACACTAACTAATCGATTGAGACACGAGAAAACAAAATTTTAATTTTGTTTGTTTGATGATGGGAAACCTTGGAATTCATGCACTAGGGTTCCAACTTGAAGCCTACTTTTCAAAGTCGTCATCACAAAAGATTTGAGAGAGTTTCTTTGTGACATAATAAAGGAGAGTTTCATATCAAGAACACTTTACCCCGGAGAACCAGTTGCGACCTTGTGCATCTCGGGTTTTGCACCAAGACACCAACTGAGTTTCCCAAGCTGTGGAGTTCGTAGTGTTCCAATAAATATTGCTGCATCCTTTTCCTTCAAAAATCAAAGTGTGATTGTGTGAAGTTAGCCACAGATTATATATCCATGCATCAAAGAGATTCACTTGAAGAGTAATTCAACTAGGCTAGAGCTGCACTTGGATAGTTTAGTAAGTTCTACAGTAGGCAAGTACTTTAAAATCAAGTCTAATTCTTATGACGTTAATCTTCATAGTGAATTCTTCAAATTGGTGATGACCCCCAAACCACCCGTTTGGTTTTTCTCATCAGGGTTTCTCCTATCATAACCATTTCGCCATGTCAAAATTTATTTTCCATTGCGCTTAGATTTTGTAAAATGATTATGTCAATCACATATTAATTAGACATTTGCATAATTAATGTAATTAATCAACTTGAGTAATTAGTTAATTTAATTGAGTTCAACTCAAACCCAATAAAAACATCATAATCAAAGGAAGCTGCAATATGGTGATCCAGGAAAAACCTTGACTTGGTTTGGGATTTTTGCAAGCAAACCATGGCTAACAAAATACATTATCAATAGTACATATGGCAGCATCTGCTTAATAATTGCCACCAAAATTGGTGAACATTATGGATTGCAAAAAAAAGGGAAAAAAAAAGAAAAGAAAAAAAAAATCACCACCTCTGTTTCCTTCCACTCTTTTACTCAAATACTGTATTTGGAAATGGGAGAAGGGAAAAGAAAAGAAGGGATATCATTTCTTTCGTTTGGTTGTACAAGATAAAAGAAAAGTGAATGAGTTGGAAGGATGATATATCGGTGGGGCCCACTATTTTAGTATCAACCCAATTTGGGCAAAAATGGGAGGAAGGAAGAGCATTAATCACATGAGGTCTATCACTTTATATTTTATAAAACGATGAATATGTCCTTAATATTTTTAAGAAATTACAAATGTTCTAATATTTTTCTCATTATTATTAAGGGCACAAAGGTAAAAACATGCATTTTTCCTTTCTTTTCCCTTTGCAAACCAAACAAAAAAAAGATAAAACTCTCACATTTTCTTCTTTCCTTTCTTTTCTTTATCCAAACACATCAAAGGGGAATATTTTCTCTTCTCTTTCCTTTCTCTTTCTCTTGCCTTCCTCTTTTCCTTTTCCCTTTCCCTAGCTACAACCAACCATAGTGAAAGTCTCTTTGATCTTTTTATCTTCTCATCTCAGTTTTACTTCATGTAGTAATAATTATGTCCTTCTCGGGAAGCTCCCTATTGCGTCAACAAATGCTGCTTTAAATCAAAGTCTATAAGTCTATTAGAAGTTTTCAATTATGAAAAAATAAATTATCCATTACATCAATGTCTCAGTGAAAGACTTTCGGTCTGTGTATATCATGCTTTCTCCATTGTCGTTTCTGAAATCATTTTGGTGTATATTTTCCACCAAAAAACGAAAAAGTCACTATCATCACAAGCCAACGATGCAGAACAGATGGCTTGGATGCAGTAATGGCAGATTTGCAAAGAAGTCACTGTCACCAGATATCAACTTTGAGGACCTGCTTGTCTTGGCACAGTTAAATTAGACAAGCTTGGTATCTAAATTTGTATTACTCTGTCAGGAAGCTTTGACAAGCAAGTTAACGTAGAAAATTTTACAATGTAGACTAGTATATGACTGTAAGGTAAAATCTAGATTTTCAATCAGATAATGTAGACCTTATACTATTTCTTCAAAATCATGAGCTAATAAAATGAAGAACCTCATTCTTGTAAAATTGCAGTTGTTTTCATATCAAATGTAAATATTCTTTTCCAAAATTTCTTAAAAAGAAGTCACAGTACATGTTTAGCTTTTCTTTTGCACGGAACAAGAACTTTCCATAAAATTTTATCATTCTGACAACCTGTCTATAGGTGAAAGGTGTGGCAAGAGGGACAACCTGTCTGTGAGTACTGTGCAGAGAGGAAATTATTGCAGAGACAAATGATCCGTTTCATTACATTGAAGTCAACAAAATCCTTTTGTATCTTTGATTTACTTAGATTGCGCTTTCATTTTGGTCGGGTCTGAAATCATTTTCATTCACAACTTCTACAAAATGTCAAAAAAGGAAAAAAAAAAAAAGTTCGAGTTCCAATCATTTTGGTTTTGGTAACCGACAAAATGAAATGATTTTGATCATACAACACTAAGAGATTATCATTTACTTTTCCTTTTTTTAAATTTCTTTTTTTTTTTATAGCCATTTACAGCTCATGTTGTCTGTTGAACGAGGGAAAGTTGAGGTAAAATGGAGTGGAGTTAAAGAGGGTGTGGAATGCTACGCGAAATGCATTATTCCCTTATTATTAAAGAAGGGTTGTGTTAACGGGCACTGCACGGTGCCCGTTAAGCACACTCTTTTTTGACATTTTTTTTTTTTTCAATTTATGTTACTTTTTCAGTGTTATAAGTACTATTTTAGATTTTTTTTTTTTTCTTTTTCTGACAAATATTTTTTGTCTTTTCTACCCTTAACCAGCACTAAGTGGTGCTGGCTAACATTCTCCATTAAAGAAAACTAGCATATAGAAAAGGATTTTGCTAATATGTGCCCTTAGGGCACACAATAATTAATTATTTTTGAAAAAAAATTTCTCGAAAATTGAAAAAGTATTGGCAACTTTTTTAATTCTCGAGAAAATATTTCCAAAAATAAATGGCTTAATATGTGCCCTAAGGGCACCCATTAACTGGACCCTATAGAAAATAGGGTCGTGTTAACGACGACTTAATACCCAGCTTTGTTACACAACTTTATGTGTTTTTTATTAAATGTGGGTTAGCTTTATAAGAAAATAGAAAAATGAAGAAAGAGACCAAAATACCCTTTTTCAAGTCTCTCACCAACTCAAGCCTAGTCAAGCACTCAAGCGTAAAATTTGAAAACTCATGCGTCTTTCACAGGAAAACAACACCAATCATTTTACAGAAAAGAAAAAACTGAAATCACAATCCTCTCACAGAAAACAACCAACATAAAAAAAAACAAAAAAAACTAAAATCACAATCCTCAGGAAACAACCAGCATCAAAAAAAAAAAAAAAAAAACCCATCTCACAAGAAACATTTAACATCAATACATTCAAAAAAAAAAAAAAAAACCATCTCACAGAAAAACAACCAACATCAATACATCCAAAAAAACCCATAAGAACATATGGGAGAACATAAAATTTTTTTGAGGGAGACGAATTGGGTTGATGGAGGGGAAATCAAGGAGGAGACGAACTGAGTTAGAAAAGAAAGCTGTGAAAAAAAAATAGAAGACAAGGAAGTTCAGCCGTTCAGCCAAGAGTTTCATATGGGAGAAAATTTTAAAAGATAAGAAAGGAAAAGCAGGTAGAAGCAGAAAGGAGAAGCAGAAAGGATGGGTAAGTGTAAGGATGAAACAAAACGTGTGGTTGAGAAAAACAAGAAGAAGTAAAAATAAATAAATTAAAGTAAAAGGTTGCTTGATGGGATACGTGTCTATCATGGAAGGAATTTTACAAAATAAAAATTACAAATTGTATTACAATACAACAAATTTTCACAATAGTTGAGTTGTCAAATCTTTCATATGTGAAAATAAAATAATAAAATATTAGATTAGGATTGACCACAACTAAAAACAAAAAATATTGTGAAAATATTTTCACATTTTATTGTCAATAATTATGTCATCAATAAATTTTTTAAATTCCAAATTTTTGTGGTTTAAAATTTTGCATAATATATGCACTTTATTCCCTCAAAAAATATTATGCATAATAAAATATAAGTTTTTGTGGTTTTTGTGCTATTTACACAATATTTTCATAACAATTTCATAATAAAGTCTACGCAATAAGTTGTTATTAGTTCGGTAAGGACGCAATTTGGGTCCCTAGCCCAAGTGATGAATGAACTTAGACCCAAAAAACCCAATACAATGAATTTGTAGAGAGTGAATTGGAAAACTGAGCTTTAACGAGTTGAACAACAAGAATAATGGATTCAGGTGACAAGAAAAGGAAAATAAACTGATTTAAGCTAAAGAAAATCGTCCTCGGCACAGTCCGAGGAGATCAGTTCTCATATGTTTCTCTTAAGTTTGATTACAAAGTCCATTCTTGATGGCTACAGTGTTTTTCTCTTAATTTCTCGATCAGACTTCAATTATTCACTTACTAATATGGACTCTTATAAAGGTGTTTACCCGTCCTCGGACTACTTAATGTCCTCGGATTGGGCCCCTGGCCTAATATACTTAACAGATACGTACCTCTGGGCTTATCACCCCTACAAAAGGCTCAAACTCATTTTCTATTGAATTTATATATTCATGTTCTTCAATAATTTTATCTCCATAAGTATTATTAATTTTTCCATCATTTGGAAGCTCATTTAATTCAACACAATTCTTTGAAACACTTCCATGAACCTCACTTGCAATCAATCATCATCAACTTGTGCTATATTAAAACAAAAATTAAAAAAACAATCAACATCATATTATGTGATATATGAATTATATATTACAAATAAAATGAAAATAATAATACCTTCTTGAGACAATTCATTTAAGTCAAAACAATCTATTGGAACAAATTGATGAGCCTCACTTGCATCTACATTGTCATCCATTAGTGCTATATTAAAACAAGAGTTTAAAATATAAACATCATATTCTATGATAAATGAAATGTAAATTTATAAATAAAATAAAATTAAAATACCTTCTTGAAGGGGTTCATTTAAGTCAAAACAATATTTTGGAGTAAAGTAGTGACTCTCACTTGCAACTACATTCCCATCCGTTGATGCTATAATACATGTATTAGAAATAAAAATTAACATCATATTAATTTTGGTGCTATATAAAAACAAGAGTTTAAAAATATTCTATGATAAATGAAATGTAAATCACAACTAAAATAAAATTACAATACCTTCATGAAGTGGTTCATTTAAGTTAAAACAATCTTTTGCAACTACATCCCCATCCATTAGTGCTACAATATACATGTATCAAAAATAAAAATTAACAACATATTAATTTTAACCTATTTTTTAAAAATAACTATGAATCAACTAAAATACAATAGTGGTACCTTGTTTAATTATTCCTCAATCTTTTATTGACATTTCTTTATCTTTTATTCTCTTTGATATTGGTAAAGGGGAAGAAATTTAGTTTGACATTGATAAAGTGAAAGAAAGTGGATGGTAAAATATTGGTAAAATAAGATTTGATGGGAAATAAAAAGTGAAAAGAAGAAAAATGTGTTAAGAGGGTAATTTTGTCCAAAGAAAAAAGAGCTCTTAGCCAGCACTAACCGTGTCCCATATTAAGAGAACAAATTTGTCCAATTTTTCCTTGCAAGTCATGTCATGCTTTTTCTCTAATTTACTCAATTTTTTATTATTTATGTGGGATCACTAAGGCTCCGCTTGGGAGGAAGGAATGGAATGGAATGGAAAGGAATAAAAAGAATAATTTTAGAATATTCTTCCCTTCTCTTGTTTGGGAGTTTTAATGGAGGGAATGGAAAGTCCATTCCCTTGTTTGGGAGTTTAAGTGAGAGGGAATGGAATGGGTAGGAGGGAACACTCATTCCTCTCTATTCCCTTAAAACCTCAAATTTTCATTTCCTCCGAAATTGGGAGGAATGGGAGGGAATGGAATTAGATTTAATGATTTTTTTTTCTAAAACTCCCAAAATACCCCTATATATTCAACTCTTTATTTTAAAATAGGGGTCTAATAGTAATATTGTCATAAAATGATTTCATTTCATTCTCTCCATGTTGCTCCCAAACAGGATTACTTACATTCCATTCATTTTCATTCCTTTCCATTCCTTTATTTTAAAACATCCAATCAAGGTTACTTAATTCCATTGCATTCCATTCTTTTCCATTCCTTTCCCTTACTTAAATACATTCTATTCCATTCCATTCCTTTCCATTCCCTTATGACCATCTCATTCCATTCTATTCCATTCCCTTATGAACTCCCAAGCGGAGCCTAAGGAGAACCTTAACATTCCCCTTTCTCAATTCTTTCATTTGCAAACAAACAAAACATACAAACCAAAAAAAAGAAAAAAAGAAAAAAAACAAAACAAAAAACAATGGCTGAGGCTGTGGTTGGAGGGGCATTTCTCTCTGCTTTTCTCCAGGTTTTGTTTGACAGGATGGCTTCGAATGAGGTATTAGAGTTCTTCAGCCGATGGAATCTTGATAACAAACCACTGATGAAGTTGAAGAATTCATTATTATGGATCAATGCAGTACTCAATGATGCAGAGGAGAAGCAGATAAATAACCCAGTTGTCAAAGAGTGGGTTACCGAGTTAAAAGATGCTGCCTATCAAGCCCAGGACTTGCTGGATGAGATTGCAACTGATGCCTCGCGCTACAAGTTGGAAGCTGAACTGAAGAGTAAGGTACAACTCTTCAACTTGACTTCTCATATTTCTTCTTACAAGGAAATAGAATTTAAGTTAGAAGAGATTTTAGGCAGACTAAAATCTCTTGCAAAGCAAAGAGACCTCCTTGGTCTCAAAGAAGGTACTGGTGGTGAGAAGCCTTCACCAAAAAGGCTAACGACGTCTTTGGTTGAAGAATCTGCTGTATACGGTAGAGATAGAGATTCGGAGGCCATAACTGAATTGTTGCTAGCAGATAATGGCAGTGGCGATAACATAAGTGTTATTCCCATAGTGGGAATGGGTGGTGTAGGCAAGACCACCCTTGCTCAACTTGTATATAACAAGAAGTTGGTGACGGAGCGTTTTGATGTTAGAGCATGGGTATATGTTTCACAAGAATTTGATGTGCTTAGGATCACAAGAACTATTCTTGAAGCAGTGACTTCGTCGACAGGTGATACCAACGACCTAGATCTACTCCAAGTTAGGTTGAACAAGAGTCTTGTGGGAAAGAAATTTCTGATTGTATTAGATGATATTTGGAATGAGAATTACTTGGATTGGGAGGTCTTACGAACCCCATTCAAATCAGGGGCGAATGGAAGTAAGGTAATCTTAACCACACGTAATGAAACTGCTGCGTCAATTGCACGCACAGTTCAAACTTATCATCTAAAGCCTTTAATGAAGATTGTTGGTTATTATTTGCAAAACATGCATTTGGCAACAGAGAATCTACGGCGTATCCAAACTTGGAAATAATTGGAAAGGATATAGTGAAAAGGTGCAATGGCTTGCCTTTAGCAGCAAAAACTCTGGGTGGTCTCTTACGGCTGAAGTTGGATCCTAAGGAATGGGTTAAGATATTGGAGAGCAATATATGGAACTTCTCAGATTGTGAAAGCAATATTCTTCCAGCTCTTAGGTTGAGTTACCATTATTTACCTTCACATCTCAAACCATGCTTTGCCTATTGTTCAATATTTCCAAAAAATTATAGATTTAGAAAGGAGGAATTAGTGCTTTTATGGATGGCAGAAGATTTTTTGCTGCATCCTAAAAGAGAGAATTTGGAAGAAGTAGGTGTTGAGTACTTCAATGATCTAGTATCTAGGTCATTCTTTCAGCAGTCAAGTGGCAGGAGTCAATGCTATGTTATGCATGATCTTTTGAATGATTTAGCTCTCTTTGTCTCAGGAGAATTTTGTTTTAGAATGGAGGCTGACAATTCATATGGCTTGTCAGGAAAGACTCGTTATTTTTCATATTCTAGAATGAAGTTTGATGCCTATGAGAAATTTGAAGCCTTTCATGGAGCCAAGGGTTTGCGAAACTTTTTACCATCAAATGTGTCAGTGAGGTTTGGATGCTTAAGTACTAAAGTTGTACTCCACTTATTACCCGAACTGAGAAGGTTAAGGGTACTATCTCTGTCTTGCTACTGGAATTTGCCAATATTGCCAGACTCGATTGGCAATTTGAAACAGTTAAGATATTTCGACATTTCTCACACTGCAATCAAAGTATTACCTGATACAGTGTGTACTCTATACAATTTGCAAACTTTGCTGTTGTCATGTTGTTTTTCTCTCACTGAGTTGCCTGCCAACATGGGATGGCTAGTTAACTTGCGTCATCTTGATATTAGTGGAACAAACTTGATAGAAATGCCATTGCTAATGGGTAGATTGAAAGGTCTCCGAACATTAACTTCTTTTATTTTGGGAAAAAAGGGTGGTTCTAACATCAAAGAGATGAGGGAGTTTCAGCAACTTAAGGGAAGCCTTTCTGTTTTGAAGCTAGAAAATGTTGTTGATGCTAGAGATGCTTTAGAGGCCAATTTGAGGGATAAGTTGCAACTTAATGAATTGATATTAAAGTGGGGTGGGGATACAAATGACTCCAGAAAAGATCGAGAAATACTAAATAAATTGCAACCTCATGCAAACCTGAGAAAGCTTACCATTGAAAATTATGGTGGCACAATATTTTCAGTCTGGTTAGGACATGCAACCTACAATATGGTATCGGTCCAAATTCATAATTTTAAGTATTGCCTCTTCTTGCCACCATTTGGTAAACTTCCCTCTCTGAAATTCCTCTCTATTGTGGGATTAGATGGAGTAGTGACTATTGGTACAGAGTTTTATGGGAATGTTGGTTCTAAAAGCAAGCCGTTTGCATCTCTACAAACTTTGCGCTTTAAGAACATGTTGCAATTGCAGGAATGGCTTCCTTTCAGAGATGACGATGAAGGTGTAGTAGCTTTCTCTCGTCTTCAGCGGCTTTATATACAAAATTGTTGTAACCTGACTAAGGGTCTTCCTGACAGCCTTTTTTCTTTAAAGACACTTGTGATTGAAAAGTGTCAGCAGCTTGTTGCTTCACTTCCACATGTATCAGCCATACATGAATTGAAGTTACAGTATTGCAATAAGGTGTTGTTGAATGAGTTACCACCTCAAGTGCTGAAGTTCACAATTAGTGGATATGATGCCTTGGTGTCCTTACCTATGGGTAACAACCACTGTCTTGAAAAGTTAGATGTCTCTGTTTGTCCATCTCTCAGGTTGCTTCCTAGTATTGGCAAAGCCGATACACTAAAATCACTTAGTGTCAAGAACTGTGGGAAATTAGTGTTCCCGATGCACCAATGCTATCCATCCCTTGAGAGTTTGTGCATTAGAAGCAGTTTCGATTCTCTTGTGTCCTTTCCATTAGAATTATTTCCAAAGATGAATCATCTTGATATCCATGGATGTCATAATCTTTGGTCCCTTTCTGTTTCAAATCAAGGGCCGCTTCAGTATCTTGAATCTCTCAGAAGCTTAGAAATCAGCAACTGTTCCAATTTTGTATCCTTTCCCGAAGAGGGACTACCTGCACCCAACCTTACCAGGTTCAGTATTAATAACTGTAATAATTTGAAGGCACTGCCTGACCAGATGCATACATTCCTCCCATCCCTTTGGACTTTGAGCATTCGGCTTTGTCCAGAACTGGAGTCATTTCCAGATGGGGGTTTGCCAACCAGTTTAAATGCACTTGAAATATTTTTTTGTGACAAACTTTTCTCCAGCCGCATGGGGTGGGGTTTGCAAGGACTGTCTTCTCTTAGAAGTTTCTGTATCAGGGGTACATGTGAAAATGTAGAGTCCTTTCCAGAGAGGGCGCTGCTGCCCTCTTCTCTTACGTCCCTTGAAATCTGGAATATTCCTCATTTGAAATCGCTGGACGGCAATGAGCTTCAACATATTACAACACTTAAAAAATTGGGAATTGGCTGCTGCCCAAATTTGCAGTCATTGCCAGAAGAGGGTCTGCCAAAATCGTTATCTTTTCTAAGTGTCAAGAAATGTCCATTGCTGAAAACTCAGTGCCTGAGGGAGAAAGGGGAAGACTGGCCCAAGATAGCTTATATACCCATCATAAAAATTGATGAAAAAGTGATCTCATCTAATTGAAGTTCTGCTCAGAATCCTCAGATACTCATTTTATGCTTCATATCATACTTTCTGTCAGGTATATGGATTGGCGAATTCATTCTGCAATATTGTGTCTGTAAGCCTTCAAAATTGTGAAAATTTCTGTATCTTGCTACCCCTTGGGAAATTACCTTCCCTGAAACACCTTTCCATTGAAGGTTTTGATGAACTAGTGGCTGTTGGTCCTGGGTTTTATGGGAACAATTCTCTTGCGGCTCAGCGGTTTCTATCTCTTGAAATATTAAAGTGTAGTTGGATGTCTGCATGGGAGGAATGGTGCTCTGTCAGAGTTAAAGATGAATTTATAGCTTTCCCTCGTCTGCAAGAGCTTCACTTAGATGTTCTTTTGAAGTACCAAGATCAGCACAGAGCTTTGTTAGGTCCGCTAAAGATATCAAATTTCTTAAAGCAGAGTTTCATGCAATTCTGCAGGTATGTTCTCATTGCTTATTGTTTGGTATACTTGACTGAGTATATTCCACAAACTTACTGATGATTTCTTGGTTCTTATTGTGGACCATGCAGGCTTCTATTTCTCACAAAATTGAGGCTTTTACAACATTCCACCTGATGATTATCCCATAATTACTTTTTAGTGACTGCTATGAGCATTGTAAGCATTGGAACAATGGAGAAAATCTCTAATATTGTTGGTGGAATAGGACTTCTCATCTTGCTTAGTTTAGTTTACTGGATGTTTTGTTTTCTGTCCAATGAAGTAGCAAAATGAACAGTATCTGTGGCAATATTTCATCCTGTATATTTGATTATTAACACTTCATAAGTAATTTTGCCTATATTCAGTGTGTATTAATTTGCCTCTACCTAGGACATGGGTATTTATATATGTTGGAATATTTTTATAAAGATTACAATATTTTTAATAATATGGATTAATTGAAGTGATTTAATAGAAATCTTTTTTCTTTCTTTTATGTTTACCTTTGTTACTAAGCAGCTAAACCGATATGCTTTGACTATTTTTAAATTGATGGATTCACTTATTTAATGTTGGTAAATTACTAAGCTGCTAAACCGATATGCTTCTTCTTCTTACGATAGTCAAAGAATCAAAGTAATAAACGTGAGACTTTATTTCTAACTTATAGTTTGTGACAATAGCATTCTTAGTTTTAATTTTATCTTAAGTCGACAACAAGATGTCAAAGGGAAACATACTCTTCGCAGCCTACACGTCCTCACCACCTTAAAATTTCCATCCTAAATGATTTGGAAATTACATAAAAAAAAAAAAAAAATTATATCTTTTTGTGAAACTACAATTTCAATTAATATTTTTTTATTAGGTGTGAATGTTGAGAAATTCACCATTGGATTACAAGAATAACAATTGCCAACCACAGGAGCCCACAACAACTTAACCAAGGCCATACAGAAGTCTAGTGCATTAAAAACTATAATAAAAATGACAAAATTAAAAACTATAATAAAAATTTTCAATCACATTCAAACATATAACTAGACTGAAATTAATTATTTTGAAATTTATGTTTATTGGTCAATATGACAATATATTGCAATTTATTAGTCTTTATATTGTTGGATTTTGTTCTAATCTTTTATATATATATTTTGATGCATTTTGAGTATGAGGGATAAATTATGGGCCAATGGTTTTAAAATATACGGATCCCACATCATTTTTACACAATCCACTTTGGAAAGAGACTTGAAATTTCCTCATGATCCTGTTGGGTCAATATGGTTTCATCTCGGAGGCCTGTCCCTATCTCATATATTCATAGCACTTTTATCACTTTGGTGAAAGCATATAGGCTAGGTCTTTGAATCTTTATTCATTGCTTAATGAAATTCTTTATTGATTGAAACAAAAGGAATTATCATATCCAAAAAAAAAAAAAAAAAAAAAGAAACAAAAGGAATTATCTTCTTCAAACTTTTTATATAAAAATATTAGTATTAAAAAAGTTCTGATGGTGGTGAGTGGAAAGACACATGGATGTGAAGTTTTGACTGTCGTGGTCTAGGTATTCTTAAATAATGCAAAGTTCATAATGGCAGTGATATGGATTAGTGTTCATTGTTCACTATGAAGCACTTTCCAAGAAAGCACTTACAAGTTGAGAAAGCACAAAAATGGCACCAAGTCTTTGGCCTTTGTTGAATCAAGGTCATTTAAATAATTCATAGCTCATAATATTATTAGAATTTGTGAGCTAGTCATCACTATGATACATCTTCTAAGAAGGTGCAAGATAGGAATCAGGAAAGCACCATTTACTCCAAAGATTTTGGCTGAGTCTTTTTGAGTTTATAGGTTTTGTTAAATAATGCAAAGCTCCTAATACCATTAGTATGGGCTAGACATCAATTATAGCATGTTCCAAAAAATTAGTAACAGATGGTACGCAATTTGAAAAGAACCATCAACCCTTAACTTTAGGTCTTCTTAAGTAGGACTTGATTGCAAAAAGTTGAGAAAGAAGGAAAATTATAAGAGTTAATTAATTAAAAGTTCTTTTATTCATCAAACAAAATGAATGATCTTCTTCTACCTTTTTTATTTTATACTATTTGTAAAATATAAAAAGATCTCCATGGTAGTGGGTGGAAAGACGCCTTGGATGCCAAGTCTTAGTCTAGGTCTTCTTTAACAATGCAAATGCTTTTGAAGAAGCACAAGATAGAGTCTGGGAAAGCGTCATTATGTCAATACTGGATCTAACTTTTTTACTTGATGAATGAAGACTATTATATAAACAAATAACAGGGGAATTGAGAGATAGAGAGGAAAGCTTGAATATATTAGATTAAGAGAAAACAAAACTAGAAATGAAAAAGTGTCCGAAATTTATTAACTCAATAATGTTCGTACTTAGTATTCATGTGTATCAGTCTATTGATGATCGGTGATAGTTGGAAAATAGCTTTAAAAGGAACGTAATTTGCAGTATTAATTTATTAAAACATTTGAGAGTATTCACGTTCATTTAAGGCATGCTTGATAGACTGTAATAGACACTATAATGTAAAAGTTATTCCTAAAGTTTTGCTATTTAATAATTTGGTTATATTTTTATTACAGAGAATATTCATTCCATATGAATATCTATTCTTTGTTTCTCAAAATTTAAAAAAAAAAAAAAAATCTATTCTTTAAAATGAATAATAACTATTTCTCTCTGAGGACATGTCTGGTGCACTGAATGTGGATTATAGCATGAATGATAATCTTTATTACTAGGAATAAAATGTGTTATAATAGAATAATTAAACATATTCATTAGTTTGGATGTAAGTTGTAATATTAGAATAAGACTTTCTCCAAAAAAAAAAAAAAAGAAAAGGATAAAACTTAAGATCTATTTTAGGAAATATCTCGCTCATACAATTATATTTTCTAGAAAATAATATACTTTAAATTTGAGAGAGATGACTTATATTTTTATGATTTTTTATTTTCATAATTGGTATGTGGATATGAAAAGTTTGTTTATTTGGAAATATATTTGGGTATGTTTGGGGTATGTTTGGTACACTGAATGAGGATTAAAACAAATATAATTGGATACACTGAATGTGGGTATGTTTGTTTATTTGGATATGAAAAGTTTGTTTATTTGGAAATATATTTGGGTACGTTTGGGGTATGTTTGGTACACTGAATGAGGATTAAAACAAGAATGATAATTTTTATTACTGGGAATAAAATGTGTTGTAATGGAATAACTAAACCTATTCATTAGTTTGGTTGTGAATTGTAACATTAGAATAAATCTTACGATCTATTTTAGGAAATATCTCATTCATACAATTATATTTCCTAGAAAATAATATATTTTAAATTTTAGAAAGATGAGTTATTTTTTGATGATTTCTTTTTCCATAATTGTTAGGTGGATATGGAAACTTTATTTATTTGGAAATATATTAATGTTAGAAATTATTATATCTACTAAGGAATAACTATTACAACAATTTTAGAGAGGAATAGTTATTCCTCATTTTAATGAATAATTATTCATAAGGAATGACTATTCCATGTAATAAAAATATAACCAAACTATTGAATAGCTGTTACATTACGGTGCCTATTACAGTCTACCAAACGTGCCCTTAATGTTAGAAATTATTACACCTATTAAGGAATAGATATTACAACCATTTTAGAGATTAATATTTATTCATCATTTTGGAGAATGACTATTCATAAGAAATGACTATTCCCTGCATAAAATTATAACCAAACTATTGAATAGCTAAAATTTATAAAATTAATATGTTTTCAAATAAACAAACTTTCCATATATACTATACGCACATAATAATTATGTATATAAAAAATCTTTAAAAAATAAATTATCTCTCTCAAATTAAAAAAAAAAAATATATATATTATTTTCTTATAAATATAATTGTTTGATTAAGATATTTATTAAAATAAATCTTAAGTTTTATTCTAATGTTACAACTCACAACTAAACTTATGAATAAGTTTAGTTATTCTATTATAACGCATTTTATTCTCAGTAATAAAGATTATCATTTCAATCGTAATCATCATTTAGTGTACGAAATGTACCCTAAGGATTTAGTTAAAAAATTTCTCCTATTTATTCGATGATAAAAATCTTTAAAAATAAAATTAGCTAACTATTTTTAAAATAAAAAAGTTAACTTCTAAACCAGTTTGGAGGAAAATTCCTCCAGCTCTTGTGAAGGTTGCTAAAACCATCCACGTGACACTTGACCTATTAATTGGGTTATCAGTCATGTGGTAAGGAAAACGTTTAGCTCCACATTCAAACTAATTCTCTATTTCATTTAAGGAAAACGTTTAGCTCCAAACTTTTTTGGAACTATGTTTTTGCAATCTATTATGTGGTAATTGGAGATTTATGCATAATTTTACTCATATATATGACTTTGTTAATGAGTCATGTAACTTGTTTAAATAATACACATTGATAGTTTTATAAATCTCGATATAACGAGTTTAAAAAATAGCTCAAAAAATATTTATAGCCAAAGTTTATTCTCCATTTAATAACTAGTTGAAAGCCTGTGCGTTGCACGGTAGTAGTCATGAACTTATCGAATATACAGTTTTTTAGAAACAATAATTAAAAAAAATCTGATGAAGCAAAAAATTTTGTCAGTTAATAGCCTCGATGAGGTTACATTCCTTGCAAAGATGAAAGAGAAAGACACTAGAGTGGCGTTAGCCAAAGGTTCTCCGATAATTAAATCAATAGAGCTCTCAATATCACTCAGAAAAATAAGAATGTAATTCTGTATGTTTAGAATTGTGTACCTTGTTTTTGGTGCTTGGTGGCTCATTTATAGCCTTGATATAGCCATTTGGAGCCTCATTATAAGTGTAACAGTCGTTGACCTCTTAATGACTCTTTCGGCTGTTTGAGTAACGTCTGCTTAAGTTTAAATGGAGGTTTGATTAGCTTATGATTGGCCTTTCAAATTAAAATGAAACCAAAGGAATAAAAGATATACTTTATAATTATTTACTACTCAAACAATTGGTAGGCATATTCGAATTCATAACAATGTAGATTATGTTTTGATATAAACTCAAATTCCTATTTCCAAAAGAAAAAACTAAGTATTAATCCAAGCAAAAATTCAACCAAAGCTATAAAAGGGAGAGAGAAGAATTTTTTATGGGAAATTAAAAAAACCACAATGCCAAAATACATATTAAAAAAACCATCAACCTTAATTAAAGTTATAAGAAATAACAAAAATACACCAAAAGAATGGAGAGAGAGAGAGAGAGAGGGGGAGAGAGAGAGAGAGATGGGGAGAGAGAGTGAGAGAGAGAGAGAGAGAGAGAGAGAGAGTACTCACAATTTTTGTGTGAGAAAAATATGGATTGAATGAGAAAAATGATATCAAATTTATACAAAATAAAATAGGGAGAAGAAGAGTCAAAATGTAAGAAAGAGAAAATGATTAAGTAAGTGTAATGAAAAAGTAGATAGTAGTGGGAAGATAAAGAGGCAAAGAAGGAGAGAAAATGTTGAAAGAAGTGTAACAGTAGGTGTGGACCAACAAAGAGAAGAAAAGTATTTGTTTTTTTGTTTGTTTTGTTTTTGAGAATAGGGAGAAGAAAAGTTTAAAAAGAAAAAGTAGAAATTAAGTGGATGATGTGACTGCTGATGTGGCTAAACTTGAGCGTAACAACAATAAATGTTACGCTTAAACTTTTAGTAATATATAGATAGATAAAATAAAATACTATTTAGGTGCAATAGTACAATTTAACAATTATTTGTCCTCCCACTATTATCAGATACCAACAAAACAAAAAAAAAAAAAAATCTAATATAAACCATACTATTATTATTATTATTATTATTATTTGTAGTGTACATAATATTAAAATAACAAGAGTAGACGCCATAGGTTGAAATTTTTTATATAAAATAACATTAAAATAACACAACAAAACTAATATATTTATTATAAAAATAATAAAAGAAAAAGAAAAGTACAGCTATACATCACTTCATTACTTTAGTCTAGAAATTTACTTTAGTCGATCAATGCTTCATAATAATGTTTAGCAGTTGTTACAATAATGTGGTATGTTTTTGTGTTATAATCTATTTCCGTCTTCCGTACGTGTGTGTTCGTTTATCCAAAAAAAAAAAAAAAAAGTGTTTTAGCACACAAATGAAACAAGAGAGTGGAGGTGTACCAGTAGTGCTGCCAAGGAATGATGTTGCGAACACCTAACAAGAACACTAAGGCATGGTGAACTTTTTTTTTTTTTTGGTTGAGAAAATAGACCTTGAACTTTCATTATAAAAATCAATCATGATCGGCTAAAAGAATAACATGGAGGTATGAAGGAATATTATTCATTCACACCGATAAATTTCTTACATGTTTAAATAAGTTGTGCGCTACAGTATTGCCTAATTTATGGATATGAAAAAAAAAAATATTGTTGGAGGCAAGCGACACTCTTGGGACAGTTCACACTTCACAGTGATCTAATTTGTTTATTTTCCTTTTTATTTTTTTTAATTATTTTTTATGTTTATATATGTTGCTACTTTGGAATTTATTAGAGGTTAATGGGAGGTTTTTGGAGGAACGTGGGCTGATTTATGGGCCGGATTGTGGATTTTTTTTTTTGGTTGGTTTTTTACACATGTCAATTGCCCAAACACAAAGAAACAAAACACTGCGTCTATACCCCACCCCACTTCCTGTACCAGACCTCCCTTGGTAGATGTGAGCATGAATTTTCTACTTTAGACTCCCATTTGAGAGAAATCATGATTGTGTCTTTTATGGTATCTAGTTGCAAAATATAGCGTCCATTTGAGGAATGACCTTTTGATCTTACTACCAGAGATATGGGTTCAGAGTTTAGGTACGCTCTTGGGAAGGTGTTAGCACCCAAGATCGGCCAATCCTAAGGCTGGCCTTCCATCATTGTGTCTTATATCTTAACCTTATTAAAAGCATGTTCAATGCTTGTATTCTAACTCACACACACAGTAGCATACATCTAAGCATTCAACATATCATCATTCATCCCAAACCCTAACCATACATCTAATCATGGCATCTCATCATGACCTCTAGCATACATCTATCATGACATCTCATCACAAACACTAGCATACATCTATCATGGCATCTCATCACAAACCCTAGCATACATCTATCATGGCATCAAAGCATATTTAGGGTAGCAACATATACAATCAAATCAAGGCAGAAACATAAGCATAAGGAAATATCCAAGCATTCATATTCATCTCTAACATCAACACAAGATTGTATCACAAATGCATGAACATTTCCAATGCATGACTTATCTTTCACTTACCTTGCAGCAATACAGCACTCATGGCATTCATGCATGAACATGTGAATGGATGATATTAAAACTAAGAAACCCTAAGACAAACCCTAATCTAAACATGTGATAACAAATAAGCATGTGAAAAGGTGGATAGGAACTTATAGGGCCTAAAACATACGAAAAAATGGGCCAAACAGAACAAACATGTGAAGGAAGAAACAAAACAAACAAAAAATTTAGGGTTTCTAGGCAATGGCATCATGCACGCTAGAACAGGCTTGCGTATGCATAATGAAGCTTACGTGCACAAGCTAGATCATGCGTATGCAGATCCTTGCCCAGAAAACCTAAAAAATGCAGAAACATAGCAGAACTTCAAAACAACGACTCTAACACCCTAACATGCATTTTAAGCATACAAAAACTTAAACCTAACCTAGTAAGGCATATTATAACATATTCTAACAAACAAACAAAGTAAACAGGAGGATTTAAAGGCAGAAAATAAAAGAGAGGGAAAAAGAAAAGTTTAGACTAGATACCTCACACATAAGTTTTCCAAGCTTGATTTTGACCGTTCCCCTCAGTCAAATCTATTCATAAACCAATAAGAAAGTGATTAGCAACGTTAAACTAGAAGGATTGAGGCCAGAAAATGTCTCAATCAAATAAAATTGACTTGAGAGTGTTTTGTGAAAAACTCCCTTTTGATTCACTATTTTCTAGTGAATCTTAGGTTTTTCCCGTGAGATTTCTATGTGTTTTGAAAATATACCATGTAAGGCTTTTTATTGTTGAAAAAAATGGGGTTTAGAACGGCTCCTAGACGATGTGAGATTCATTCCAAACCTCAGTCATTATTGCAGAAAAATTGTCTTTCTTATGCTTTTGAAACCCTAGCTACGTATGCAAGAATGTGCCTGCGTACGCATGCTTTAGCTTGCGTAAGCAGGCCGCGACCCACGTACGCAGGCCGAGGACCTCTTTAGTCATTTTATTTCCAAAATATGATTTTCACTCATTTAAAAGGTTATATTTTCCATTTTAGCACTCCTTAAGTCAATTTAACATCTAATTGGGCTCTAAACTAGCCTTGAGCCTTAAAGTTCGAGTATCATTAGAAAACGGGGACCCGAATCGTACGGGGTACAAAATGTGGTGTCTACAATGTTTGATGCCATGTTGTGTGTTTAGATGTATGCTAGTGTGTGTGTGAGTTAGATACAAGTATTGAGTGTGCCTTTATTAGGGTTAAGACATAAGACACAATGATAGGAAGTCAACCCTAGGGTTGGGCGGTTTTAGGTGCCTAACACCTTTCTAAGACCATACCTTAACTCCAAACCCATATCTTTGGTAGTAAGATCAAAAAGTCCTTCCTCGAAAGGATGCTATATGGTTCTTAGGCCATTACAAAAACTAGGTGGCGACTCCTTTAAACAACCCCTTGCGTCCACAAGTTTTTTTTCCCCTCTTAAATTGTAATTTATTTTTTCAAGTGATCATAACTTTAGGCAAATTTAAAATTTAAATTTTTTGTTCAACTAATCTATGCATCGCACGGGTTAGCGACTGGTTATTATTATTAATAAGAGAATTCAGAAAGTTAGTTATGACTTCAAAAAAATGTCAAAAATACCCATAATCTAATTAGATAATCCTTAATAAGGTTAAAATTGTAATTCAACAAAATGTATAAAAAAAAAAAAATAATAAAAACTACTAGAAATTTTTCTTCCAAAAAATTAGCACACACTCTATTTAAATATATTTCCCACAGGTTTAACACAATTTTTCTATTAGCACACATTAAACTCAGCAGTTTCTTAAAAATTCATTCCCATGTAACCTCACTAACAATAGAAAAATTCAAATTGAAAAATTATGACGTTAAAGTAAAAAAAAAAAAAAAGAAAAAAAAAAAAGAAGCCTTATGAAACCCATCCTAACAACTTTTATATATATAAGTAAGTAAGTGTTTAGTAATAGTTTATTTAATTTTTTTTTTTTTTTGTTGCAAACCTTTTTATGAAAATATACTAAAATATACTTAATACTTCAAAAAAGTGAAATTTTAAAAATTTATACATAAAACTAAAAGATAAAAGAATTCATTTTCCTTATCATTGAAAAAGAAAAAAAGAACACACACACATTCGCTAATTTGAACTCAGCCATTTAAATAACCAAAGACAGCAAATTTGAGACTCTAACTGGTAAAGTCTCTAATGATAACTGCAACCCCACACCATTTAGAGTCTCAAATTTAATTAATAAACACTTTGAAATGGTGTGGCTTTCCCACACCAAAATCCCATACACCGAAAGACTCAAAATCAAATATAGCCCTCGCAAAATCCACATCTTCTGACTTCACAAAATACAAACCTTCACAAAACCGAAATCTACCGTCGCAAAATACAACTTTCACAAAACTGTAATATATTCTCTCCCTTTCATAAAGGGGTGGTCCCATGGTAGTTGGATCCACACTATAGATAGAGAGAGAGATAATGAGTGTATGCCTGATGTAAAAGGTGGAAAACTTTCTTGAAATTTATAAGAAATGTACAAACATAATGAAGCATTGAAGCCACTTGGAAGATGACTACAACAACTGTCTCCCCATCAACACTCTAATACTTTATTATGTGCTGTCATTTGTGTAAAAAAAAAAAAAAAAATTAATAAAAAAAAATATTGTGATCACGTGAATTTTTCCTCTTCTCCATCGGCCCATGATGTCCTGCCCACCAATCACGTGAATTTTTCTTTTTGTTTTCCATAACGTTGCTTTTCATCTTCTTTTAAATTTTGATTTTCTTTTCAGATTTTGGTCAAACGGATGTCAAATTGGTATCTCCATTTTCAGTTTTTGTTTTGTTCCCACTGCCACTTGAACATTCAACCCTCCATAATATTTTATTGAATTTCTTCTTACATGTTATGTGTATACTTCTCATATATTAAGGGTGGTAGTAAACTAAAGTTACTAAACATGTTATTATTCGGCCAAAATATTGAAATTAAAATATGAGTTTGCATTTTTCTAAAGATCTTAAATAAAATATGTGGGTTATGATTATGAATTATATTCAAATATAATTTTTTTAAAAAGAAGTATATGAAAGCCTAGGATAATTATATAGGTGCATACATTAAATATTAATAGATTAAAAAAATATTAATCAAAACAATAATTGGAATTTATAATAGTTGGATTTAGGTTCAAGTTACACCATGTAGATTTAAATAATATTATACCACTCAATATTTTTTTTACCAGCACTAATTTTTTTTAAAAAGGGAAAATTATATTTTATCACCCGAAACTATACTTTATATTACACTTTGCATCCTAAATTTTTCGAATGCATGTTTTGTACCATAAACTATGACTCTTGTTACATTTTGCACCTCATCAATAAGTTAATGTTAACTTGGACAGAAATTCAAGTTTAGGGTTACACTATGTAGATTTAAACAATATTATGCCACTCAATATTTTTTACTAGATGCTAATTCTTTTTTTTAAAAAAAATTACACTTTACTACCTTATATTACACTTTACACTCTAAACTATTCGAATGCATGTTTTGTACCATAAACTATAACAATTGTTATACTTTGCCTCCCAATATTAATTTTTTTTTTTTAGGAACACATCCAAATATTAAGTTTATTGTTAACTTGGACAGAAATTCAAGTTTAGGGAACAAAATGTAATTAGGAGTATAGTTTAGGATAGTAAAATGTAGTTTCTCCTTTATTTTTAAGGACTTGATAATAGAGACGGATGATGCAAAAAATCAACACTGAGCTCCTCATCGTAGCAGATGGACGATGCTGTGAATGGGGTCGTCTCTGTAGATGAGAAACCTGCAAAATGAACTAGGTGGAAGAGTAACACACCGGTGTGGCGTCAGCCAAACCGCCTCCGATGCTTAAGTCAGTAAGGGAGAAAGATTCTAGAGAGAAAATGAGTAGAGAGTGATTTCGTAGAGTATTTGTGTGTACCTTTAACTTCTGTTACCTTCTCTTTTATAGTTGTGTGCCTCATTAATGGGCAATGATGTGCTGTATTTATGCTCAACGGCTAATGCGTTACGAAATCTTTGTCTGAAGTTCACAGCTAATTTTGTGACCGTTGCTCCGTCCGTTACGTTTGGTCATCAATGAACTAAATAAATGCGTAACGTCTTCTCTGGGTTAATGACGGTCTCTGCTTAATGATGACCGTAAATTTCTGACTCGTCAGCTGCCCCCTTGTTCAAATTGTCGTCTTCTCTGGGTTAATGACTGCGCATTTATGATGGTTTTGATGTTTGAGCAGTTGAATGCCACGTGTATGGCCAGGATGCGTTTGTCATGCAGACATGTCTCGGTTTTCCCACGCATGTTTTGGCCACTTGTTTTGCATTTTTCCCTCCTCTTTCCTTTCTTCTATATTTTTTCCTTATTTAGTTTCTATTCTAGGGTTTGTTTCTTCTCTGAGCTCCCTTTCTCTGTCCTGCGTTTCCTGGTAAGTCCTCTGTGCTCCTGTTTCTTTTTTGGTTCTTCCATGGTAGATTATTCTGCTGTTAGGGTAGATTGTCCTTCGGTAGCTTTCTTTTTTGCTCATTTAGGTTGCTTACTCGAGTTTGTAGAGGGGGAGTGTCTTGAGAGAGTTAGTTTCTTCGTAGGGGAGAACTATCCATGCACTTCCGTTCTTTCTTCATTATTCCCTCTAGTTTCCTGTTCTACTAAGGTAGCCAGGTTATTAAAGATGTCTGAAGTGAGGTCTAGTGATCTGGAAACGAGGTTATCTTCATCTGATGATCGCGTGATCTCGGAAGCTACTTCTATTTCCTCCCCTTATAAAGCTTGGACTATCTCGTGCTGCCTTACCGAGAAGGATGAGCAGTGGATTAGGGATAGATTTCAGTTCTCTGATTCTGTAAAAATTAGGATTTCGAGTGACAAAGAAAGGGCTTGTCACTATTATGCCGATGAGGTTTGTTTTTACGAGGCCGATTTTAACAGTGGCCTTTGTTTCCCTATTCATCCCTTTGTTAAGGAACTTTTTTCCTATTTGCATCTTGCTACAACGCAGTTAGTGCCTAACTCTTGGTGGATCCTTGTTTCTTGCATGGTGGTATGGATGTCCGCCAATGATGGGGATGTCATTAGGAGGGACGAATTTCTCCATTTTTATCATCTGAGGAAATCCAAGAACCTCGGCTATTATGAGTTTAAGCTTCTAGGTTGATTCTTGATTACCCCTCGTCTCTCTGAAATTGGAAGCCAAATTTCTTTGTCTCTGGAAGTGGCTGGGAGTTCGTCCCTGGTGAGGACCTGGACGAAGCCCCCAAGTTTTTTCGTAGTTAGAGAGTTCCTATGTCTGGTGTGTCTTTCTCGTCTTTTCAGTTGCTTTTTCCTTTCTTTTATGAGTGACGATGATAGATGACTTACTGGTACTCTTGTTTTGCAGTTTCTCAGCGTCCTCGTCAGAAAAAGAGGTGCCAGTGTCGCGCTGAGAAAGCAAAGGAGTATCTTGAGTTCGTCAAGGATTTTGACGAACTTGTTTCTCCTCAGTCTTTGTTCTTACACTTTTTGGGTTCGGAACCGTCTACTAAGGTTCGGAAGAATTTGGAAGTTGCGAAAAAGAGTACTTGTTTCTACCTTCTTCTTTCTTTTCTTCTTCTCTCTCCCCTTTTTTTTTTTTTTTTTTTTTTTTTTTTGCCTCGTCCTTTCAGGAATGATGACTAGATTTAGCAAGTAGAAATTAGCTGAGGCCTAAGAGAAGAAGGCCAAGGGTGGTACCGTCAGTGGTCTCTTGTCCAAGAAAAAGGCTAGCGATGTTTCTAAGAAAGACCCTGTGACGACACTTCCTCCTGCTCACTCGCCTGCTAAGCGCCCTGCCTTTCCCACTTCGTCACTAGAGATGATTGCCTTTGGTGGAGAGGAGATTAGGAAGAAGAAAAAGGCTGGTAAATATTTCCTTCCTACCTTCTGGGATGACTGACGCAGTAGCTTTGAAGGCCCATGAGGCACTTTTTGTGGATGATCTGAGCCCTCTGATGGCGAAGTCATCCAGTGAGGTGATGTCATCTCACATCCAAAAGCTTGTGCAGGTATGTGTCGGTGGATGTCTCTACTTCTTCTTTTTTCCTTTGCTTTACTTCTGCTAAGAGAGAATTTCTTTGTAGGCTTTAGGGGAGTCCCTATTCATCTCTGGGAAGCTCTTGGATTTAGAAAAGAAGGTGGCCACGTCTGAGCCTTTGGTTAAGTCTTTATCCACTGAGAATGAGATGCTTAAGAACAAGGTTGCTGTTCTCACTGCCGAAACTGAGAATGACAAAGAGCGTGTGGCAACCTTGGAGAAGAGCCTACAAGTGGAGAAGGAATTCTGCAAGCTGAAGGACAAGCAGATTGGTGACCTGGAGCTGAAGTTGCAGAACGTTGAGGCCACGGTGGTACAGGATTTCAAAGAATCTGATGAGGGCTCTGATGAATTATGTAAGTACTACATGGAGGGCTTTAATCTTCTCGTGAAGTGGATGGCAAAGCACCACCCTGGCTTGGACCTTTCTAGCTGTGGACGATGTCGAGAAAGAGCTCATGTCTGATCGTCCCTCTAAGGCTACAGCGAAGAATGTGACGAAGGAAGCCACAAACGTTGCTAAAGGAATGAAGGAGGCCACTGTTATAACCCCTGCAGATCCTGTCCCTAATGAGCAGTAATCTTTTGTTTTTTCTTTTCAGGTTTTTTTTTCTTTGCAAGGCAAGAACAATATTTCTCTTTGGGCTTGTTGTTTTGGGCAACTAAACAATTCCTTTGGGCCCGTTGCTTTGGGTGACTAAACAATTCCTGTGACGATGATAGATAGGTTTATGGATTTCCTACTTTTAGCTGTAGTAAACAACTCTTTTATGCTTGGACAACCCTTTATGACGATGTTAGTTGTGTTGAGACAACCTTTATGTTTAGCTTGCATTTGAGCAGTTTTTTCGTACTTAGCGTGTATATGAATAGCTTTTTACCTTCGGTTGTGTTGGAATGATTTTTTTTATTGAGTCTTATTTGACTGACGATTCCTAGCTGTATTTGAACAGCTTAGCAACGATCTTGATTGTGTTTGAACAACTTAGTATTTTTTAGCTAAGTTTGAATAGCTTTTTTATTAAGTCATATTTGAATGACAATCTTAGTTGCGTTTGAACAACTTGGTATTTTTTAGCTGTGTTTAAATAGTTTTTATTGAGTCATATTGGAATGATGATGTTAGTTGTGTTTGAATAACTTAGCATTTTTTAGCTGCGTTTGAACAGCTTTTATTAAGTCATGTTTGAATGACGATGTTAGTTGTGTTTGAATAACTTAAGATTTTTTAGCTGTGTTTGAACAACTTTTGTTGAGTCATGTTTAAATGATGATGTTAGTTGTGTTTGAACAACTTAGCATTTTTTAGTTATGTTTGAATAGCTTTTATTGAGTCATGTTTGAATGACGATGTTAGTTGTGTTTGAACAACTTAGCATTTTTTAGTTTTGTTTGAACAGCTTTTATTGAGTCATGTTTGAATGACGATGTTGCGCTCTACTCGTGACGTAGAGTCATGGTATTGGAGCGTCTTTTAGGTTAACCATTTTCTGTTTTGTCTTGAATGACGATTATGTTGGTTGTGTTTGAACAACTCTGATTTAGTCGACTTTGGTAGTTGTGTATCAACAATTTCAATGGTTATGGTGTCATTGGCTGTGCGTGAATAGCTTTTGATTTGAAATTTTAATGACGGAGGTCCTTGAGACATCTCCCAAGGACGACTCCTAAGCGTTGCACACATTTTGATAGTGATAGATCATGGATAATCATTGATAAATACATATTGTACATGACAGACCATGGATAATCATTGATAAATATGCATGGATAATGCTTTCATGTATTATTGATCTTATGAATGACGAAAGTAATGGTTGTCATACATACTGATATGAAGATTAGGAAACTTGAAATGTAAAGCGTTCCTTACTGGTAGTATTGCTTCAAGTGTTCTATGTTCTATGGTCGAGGCAGTTCCTGGCCGTCCAAAGACTTCAGGTAGTATGAGCCTTCTCTGGAATGACAGATTACTTCATAGAGTCCTTCCCAGGCTGGTCCCAGTTTTCCTTGGGATGGGTCCTTTGTTGCTTGTGATACCTTTCTAAGGACGAGCTCTCCTAACCTTTCCATTATAGTATTTGGCCATTGCTTCCTTGTGTTTGGCCATTCGCTTCATAGTTTCTTCTCTGACTTCATCAATTAGGTCCAAATTGCTGTTAAGTTCCTGCTGGTTCTTCTTGTCTTCATAAGTTTTAACTCAGAAGCTCGTTAGTCCCACTTCCACTGGTATGACAGCCTCAGTGCCAAATGTCAGTTTAAATGGTGTTTCTCCTATTGGAACTCTTGTGGTCATCCTATATGCCCAAAGGACATTTTGCAGTTCTTTAGGCCATGCCCCCTTTGCCCCCCTCCAGCCTAGTTTTGATAATTTTGAGCAAACTTCTGTTCGTCACTTCTGTCTAGCCGTTGGCTTGAGGGTGTCTTGGAGAAGAGCAGTGATTCTTGACTCCTAAGTTTTGGAAAATTTTTCGAAACTTGGGGTTGTCAAACTGTCTTCCATTGTCTGATATTATGACATGTGGGACTCCAAATCTGCAGATGATGTTCTTCCATACAAAGCTTATGATAGCCTCTATTATCGTCGTCACTTGCTCTGCTTTTATCCATTTTGTGAAGTAATCGATTACGACGATCAGAAATCTGAGTTGCTTTTTCCCTAGAGGGAATGGACCCATAATATCAATTCCCCATTGGGCGAAAGGCCATGGTGAGGATATGGGTGTCATCGTCTCTCCTAGTCTCACCTAGACATTCATGAAATGCTGACACTTGTCACATGCTCTGACGATGTTATGTGCGTCTTTCTGTAGGGTTGGCCAGTAATATCCTGCTCTAAGCGTCTTTCCTACTAAGGACCTTGCCCCTGCGTGGTTTCCGCAGATTCCCTCATGTATCTCACGGAGCACATAATCTACTTCTTCTAAACTGGCGCATCTTAGATATGGAGTGAATATCCTCGTCTGTACAGCACGTTGTCAATAATGACAAAGCGGCCTTCTCTGATCTGTATTTTCCTTGCTTCCGTCTTATCTTTAAGGAGCCATCCTTCTTTCAAGTAACGGACGATGGGAGTCATCCACTCGTCTTACTCTTTTATATTCAGAACTTGCTCACCTTCTATGCTCGGCTGCCCCCTTATCTCTACACATAGTTCAGAGGTCGCATTATAATCGTCTGACGAGGCCAATTTTGCTAGAAAGCCAGCTTTTGCATTTTTGGCTCAAGGTATTTGCACAAAGTCTAAACTGTCAAAGTGCTGCGAGAGTCGTTGGACGATCTCCAAATACTTTTGCATCCTTTCTTCTTTGGCTTCATAATCTCCTTTCACTTGTCTAATTATCAACTGAGAATCAGCTTTGACAATAAGGTTCTTTGCTCCTATAGCCTTTGCAAGACTTAGCCCTATTAGCAATGCTTCGTACTCTGCCTCGTTATTTATTGTTGCAAACTGTAATCTAACTTCATACTCCAATGTTTCTTTTTCTGGAGATATGATCACTACTCCTGCTTCTCCTACTTTCCTCGTTGCAGACCCATCCGTTTGGACCGTCCATATTTCCATAGGAGGTTCTTCTTCCTTATAAGGATAAGTGAATTCTGCAATGAAGTCTGCTAGCACCTGGGCTTTGATTGCTACTTGGGGCCAATATTCAATGTCAAATTGGCCTAATTCAATTGCTCGTTGAATGAGTTAACCTGCTGCATCTATCTTGTTCATCGTCTTTCTTATGGGTTGGTCTGTCATGACTATGATGAGGTGTGCTTGGAAATAAGGACGGAGTTTTCTGGAGGCGATCAATAATGCGAAAGCTATCTTTTCCATCCTTGGGTAATTTGCCTCTGCACCTTGAAATGCCTTGCTGGTGTAATAGACAGGCTTCTGTACGTTCCCTTCTTCTTTGATCAATGCCGAACTTACTGCAGTGTTGGATATTGCTAGATAGAGGTACAGCTTCTCTCCCATCACCGAAGGGCTTAGTAGAGGTGGCTTTGGCAGGTACTCTTTTAACTTAGCAAGGGCTTCCTCACATTCGTCAGTCCACTAAAAAGCTTTTTTCAATACCTTGAAGAATGGCATGCACTTGTTCGTTGCCTAAGAGACGAATTTGTTTAAGGCTGCAACCTTTCCTGTCAAGCTTTGCACCTCCTTCACTATCTTTGGTGATTGGACCTCAATTATTGCCATTACTTTATCTGGATTTGCCTCTATACCTCGTTGGGACACCATGAATCCCAAAAATTTTCCTAAAGCAACAACAAAATCACACTTTGCAGGGTTTAACTTCATATTGTACTTTCTTAGTGTGCTGAAGGTCTCTTTTAAATAGTCTAAGTGGTTGGCTTTGTCCTTACTTTTGACCAGCATATCATCCATGCACACCTCCACATTCCTCCCAATCCGGTGAGAGAACATACGGTTCACCAATCTTTGGTAGGTGGCTCCTGCGTTCTTCAATCCAAAGGGCATAACTTTGTAGCAGTATAACCCTTGGCTGGTGATGAACGAGGTCTTCTCTTGATCATCTTCGTCCAATGCATCCATGAAACTTAAGAGCTTGTGTCCAGCAGTTGAGTCTACTAGCTGATCAATCCTTGGCAAGGGGAAGCTGTCTTTTGGGCAGGCCTTATTCAGGTTTGTGAAGTTCACACACATTTTCCCCTTGCCATTACTATTTTTTACCATAACCACATTTGCTAGCCAATCTGGATAGAAGACTTCCTTGATGAAATCAGCTTGTAGTAGTTTTTCTACTTCTTCAGTTACAACTTTGTTGCTTTCTAGTGCAAATACTCTTCGCTTCTGTTGTACAGGTTTGCATTCTGGGTTGACATTAAGACGATGCTGTATGATCTTCTTATCAATTCCAAGCATATCCTCGTGTTTCCAAGCAAAGACATCTTGGTTTGCCCTTAAGAAGGAGATCATTTTCTCTTTCTCTGCTGTTGGGAGTGCTGTTCCAATCTTCAATACCTTCAATGAAGTGCTAAATCATTGAAGTGCTGTATGTTCAATACCTCGGTTGATAGAATTAACAAGTTTTAAACGCAAGTTGTTAATTAGATTTATTATGAATAAAATTTGTTAAAACAAACAAACATCAATATCATGTCACAAATAATGCAGCGGAAAAATAAATAAGACAAGATATGATGACCCAGGAAAACCAATGAAACAAACTAGTTTCACAGTAAAAAACCTGGGGGGAAACCTTCCCGAAAAGCAATCCACTATAGTAAAGAGAAGTGTTAGATCTAGTACAAAACCTTTGTCCTTAGACTCTACAATCCCCGTAGATGAACTCACAGCAGAAACCTTCTACCGCTTCAGAACCTCTGAACTCTTCAATATATGAACGTCACCCTTTTTGATGCACGAATCCCAATACGTAACTAACCAATAGCGCAAATCCCAATACGCGACTTAATCACCAACTAGAAGAAGATTGTTGGCTGCAAAGTTCTTCACTTCATCAACAATGAAGATCAAGAAGCACTTGGTTACAAAACCCTAAGGCGCAAAGACGCAATAGCTTCTTTCAGAGAGAATAAGGCATCGGTCACCTTTTGCATATGTTCTCCTTGTATTCTCATATGTGATGGCCTCTAAAATAAGCCTTATATATGTCTAGGGTTGTGAGAAAAGAAACCATACACAAATACAAAAGCATGGGCCGAAAATCAGATCTGGAAATCTGAATTTCCGTAACCTCGATAGATACCTCGATAGCTATTTGTCGAGTAGCTGTCGAGCCTCATTAAACCTCGATAGCTAGCTGTCGAGCAGCTATCGAGCTATCTGTCCAGCTTTAATGAACAACTTTTCTTCACTTGTTTCTTGGTCCAATCTTTATGGCTTTAATACTAGACTTGAACAACATGTTTCTTGAAGTATTAAACACATCCTAGATCTACCCAATTACAAGTAAAGTGTGTTTTGTCAAAGGATTAGCCAATTACATAAAATATTGACATATGTTCCTAACATCAAATCACATATGTCCTAACAATCTCCCCCTTTGGCAATCCATGACAAAACCACAACAAACAAATGAACATATTAGAGAAGTCATAAATCACTCAACTCATATTCACTTGTTGAATACAATAAAATCTATCCTAACACAAACTTTTGAAAAACGTTGCAAGAAGAGAGTTCATGGCATGGAAGACTTTGACAACCTGTATTTCTGAGACACTTTAAACAAAACTCATCACGGCATCTTAGTGTGAAACAGAAATAATAGATTGCATACAATTAAAGAAACATGTGTATAAAGATAGAAAAAAAACAACACATGTAGAGATAGGTGAAAGAACATACATCATCATATATATATCAAAGATGAGCACAATGTATGTAAACATGGTCACAAGACCGGTGTACAAGAAGAAGGAAGTAAGCACTCCCCCTAACAAGATGAAACACATCTCCCCCTTACAAAGGAATGTATTTCTCCCCCTAACATATAGAATCTTTAAAAAAACCCACAAAGTCTCCACAATTTCTCCCCCTTTTGGTCATGATTGACATATGGTACAAGAAGCTAGAAAACTTCACCCGAGAAACATAAAGATGATCAAGGATGATCAAGGGGGTACAAAGAATCCATATAAATGCATGAATGTAATGAAACAAAATGCTATGGATGACAAGATAAAAGAAAGATGCAAAACATGTGGAAAACAATGCATGCAGAGGATCTCGATTGATGGAGAGGTGTCGAGCCATGTGTCGAGGTAGGTGTCGAGAAATAGACCGTCGACAGATGCAAGTGTCGAGCATGTGTCGAGGAACAAAACATCAGACACAAGAGATAAAGCTCGATCGATCCACCAGGTGTCGAGAAGCTATCGAGGGGACAGGAACTTTCTCAAACGATCCACTAGGTGTCAAGAAGTTGTCGGGATTGCGATAAGAAAAAGCTTAAGAAGCTCGACAGATAGATAGGTGTCGAGGAGGTGTCGAGCTAGCTTTTAAAAACAGTTTTTTGAGAAGAGAAAAACACAGACATGAATGTAATCAAACATGCAACTCAACCAATGATCCAATCAACATATTAAGCTCTCAAAATCATCTCTCAACAATAATTTTAAGTACATGGATCCCAAAAACACACTCACACACTAAACAAGTCTAACCAATTTTATATTTCATAAACAAGTCAAGATAATTTAGTGAGCATACATTAACACATGTAAACCTTGTGATGGCCAAATCACATTGTACCTGCATATGTATCAAGAGTAGCAAAGAATATTGCGTGTCGTGTGTGAAAAAACATCGCAAGATTGCAAATGTGTCACCATGTTATGATAATTTGAGATATGAGAAAATCACTTTAACTCACACACAATCATAACTATTTGATGGGGACTATCACCTTCGAGGTATATCCTATAACTCTCACATCTCCTAGAATACACGCTTGCAATCATATATAAAAGCATTTTTGATCTTTTTGCTTTTTATTTTCTTTGCATATTATTCTTTTTAAGCATATCATGCATGGGCATATAAGAGAGAGAAAAGAAAATACCCAATGATGGTAAGCATTTGACATTCCAATTTTGTAATGCTGAAGCACACAAATGTCATTGATACTGCACTTTTGCTATGCCGAAGCATATAGGTGTCATATTATGATTGGCGGGTAACAATGGTGAGATGGTTATTTATGCCTTTCTCTTAGAATTTTCTAGTCCTACCCATAAAAAAGAGTGATACGAGTGTTAAGTACAAAAGATAACTTAATCTTACTCATCACAAACAAAGAGCCACAAAGCTCACTTGTTTAGTTGTGCATAGAGATGCTCATCTAAGCTACAAGAGATACAAAGTTTAGAAAACTTTATTTCAATGGCCATCCAAGGTACACAAGTACCAATGTACACAAACACACTATTTTTGTATTTTTCTGATTTTTCCTTTTTATTTTTATTTTGAAAACAAAACAAAATAAAAACTAAACAACCAAACAAAAGCAGACAAACAACATGAAAAGCATGAAAGAAAAATGTAGATGCATGAAGGCATGATAGAAGGGTGCAGATGCATGAAAGCATGATTCCAAAAGTAGATAAGAAATCAAGCAAAAAGAGTCCTACTTTAGATAGAAAGAACTAAAGTAGAGGACAAACAGAAAAGAAACTTAAGTCTTAGGCTCCTTTCTCACCCACATAGCATGAGTCTTTGGCCGTGAAGATGAAAAGGCACGTGTCCTAGTATGTCTACTAAAGGACATAGAAGAATTAGAATTCTCCTGAAATTGAGTTAAAAAGTTCAAAACTTTTAATAACTCTCTAAACAAAGGAGTAGATCCTTGAGAGGAAACCTGTGACTGTTTGGACAATTGCTTATGTGGATACAACTTAAAGCAATTAGGACGAATGTGTCCAAAAACACCACAATTGTGACAAACATGAGGTCTAACAAAGGATTTAGAATTAGCTAGATCAATTTTGGATTTCATACCTTTATCACCTTTCTTAGATTGTGGCACAAAGACAGTTCTTGATCCAAAAGCCGTGGAAGAGGAGGGGCTGGAGGAAACAGCATATCCTAAGTTAGTCTTATTAGAACTAGGCTTTTGAGCACTCAAGACCTCATCAAGCTTTGCACTAGACATCCTCTCTATTTGAATTCTAACTTGACTAAGCTCAACCTCAAGATTCTTGACCTTCTCTTCTAATGAGGTGTTCTCCACAACAAGAGTCTTAACTAACCTTGTAATCTCATCAAGTTTGACTAACAGATCAGCTTTTTCAGTTTTTACCTCATTAAGCTCTTTTCTACAAAGATGAGAAGTCTTTTCAGATTTTATAAATTCAGTGCATAGCTTATCATAGGCTTCCTGGAGGGTCAACTTCTTGGGTACTTCATCATCAGAAGAATCCTCATTGTCACTAGCACTCTCCATAATCACCTTATCGGTTGTGGCAGCAAAGGCCATAACATGACTACATTCATCCACATACTCATCAGAAGAGTCATTCTCAGTATCACTCCAAGTAGCAACCAACCCTTTATCTTTTGATTCCTTGGTCTTTTCCTTCATGAGGTAGTTTGGACACTTTATCCTCATATGACCAAAACCTTTGCACTCATGACATTGGATGAGGGGTTTCTCACTCTTACCCTTCCTAGAGGATTTAGATTTCCTAGGAGGTTTGCCCTTGTCCTTTTTCCTAAATTGAAGAAACTTGATAATCTCATAAGTTATAAAGGTTAGATCCTCATCCTCATCATCATCTTCATCTTCATCTTCATTTTTATCTTCATCTTCAGAGTCCTCAATCTCTTCCTCTATACCCTTAAGAGCCAAGTTTCTACTCTTTCCACATTTTCGCGTTAAACCTAAACCCATCTCATAGGTTTGAAGGTTCCCTACAAGCTCAGCCAAAGGAATTTGATCAATGTCTTTTACTTCTTCAATGGCAGTGATCTTGGCATGGAATCTTTCAGGTAAGGACCTAAGAATTTTCCTAACAATTTTGGATTCTGCTATAGATTCTCCAAGGTTGAAGGCAGAATTCACAATATCCTTGAGTTTAGCATAGAACTCATCAAAGGTCTCATCCTCCTCCATCCTTATTTCTTCAAAACTACTAGTGAGTCTTTGAAACTTTACAGTCTTTACTGCCTTGGTACCTTCATAGGTGGTCTCAAGAATGGTCCATGCTTCCTTGGCAACTTCTGTGGATGATATTCTCTTGAATTCCTCATTGGTCACCCCACAAAACAAAGCATTCAAGGCCCTACTGTTGAAATTTGCCGCTATGATTGTTGCATCATCCCAATCCACTGGTGCTTCCTTTGGCTTAATCCAGCCAACTTCAACAGCTTGCCATACTTTCATACGAACTTTCCAGTACGCATAATTAGTTCCATCAAATAAAAGAGGAATAAAAAGAGATTGTCCACAATCCATGACAATGAGGGTCAAGGATCACCACTCAGGAAATTAATCCAATCAGAGTGTACCCGCTCTGATACCACTTGTTGGGAAATTTAGACCCCGGTTGATAGAATTAACTAGTTTTAAACCCAAGTTGTTAATTAGATTTATTATGAATAAAACTTGTTAAAATAAATAAATATCAATATCATGTCACAAATAATGCAGCGAAAAAATAAATAAGACAAGATATGATGACCTAGGAAAACCAATGAAACAAACTAGTTTCACTGTAAAAAACCTGGGGGGAAACCTTCCCGAAAAGCAATCCACTATAGTAAAGAGAAGTTTCAGATCTAGTACAAAACCTTTGTCCCTAGACTCTACAATCCCCGTAGATGAACTCACAGTAGAAACTTTCTATCGCTTCAGAACCTTTGAACTCTTCAATATATGAACGCCACCCTTTTTGATGCACGAATCCCAATACGTGACTAACCAATTGCACGAATCACAGTACGCGACTTAATCACCAACTAGAAGAAGATTGTTGGTTGCAAAGTTCTTCGCTTCATCAACAATGAAGATCAAGAAGCACTTGGTTACAAAATCTTAAGGTGCAAAGACGCAGTAGCTTCTTTCAAAGAGAATAAGGCATCGGTCACCTTTTGCATATGTTCTCCTTGTATTCTCATATGTGACGGCCTCTAAAATAAGCCTTATATATGTCTAAGGTTGTGAGAAAAGAAACCCTACACAAATACAAAAGCATGGGCCGAAAATCAAATCTGAAAATCTGAATTTTCATAACCTCGATAGATACCTCGATAGCTAGCTGTCGAGAAGCTGTCGAGCTATCTGTCCAGCTTTAATGAACAGCTTTTCTTCACTTGTTTCTTGGTCTAATCTTCATGGCTTTAATATTAGACTTGAACAACATGTTTCTTGAAGTATTAAACACATCCTAGATCTACCCAATTACAAGTAAAGTGCGTTTTATCAAAAGATTAGCCAATTACATAAAATATTGACATATGTTCCTAACATCAAATCACATATGTCCTAACAGTTAGATTAGATTATGACAGTATTAACAGAATATTTGGCTTGATTACAATCATTATGTATAATAGGGTAAAATTTTTGAATTTGATTTTGCATTGAATATTTGGCTTGGTCACATCACATTTGAAATGTTTTACATATTCGTGAGAATGAGTTTGACTTTGATGTGAGTTTTATTTTTTCCTTTTTATAAAAAAAAAAAAAAAAAATTTGAATTGAAGTTTTGTTGAATTTAAAAAAAAAAAAAAAAATTGATACGTTTCTTAGTGTTTTTGATTGTACAGTAGAAAAAATTGAGTTTGAAAAAGTTTTTTTAAAACTAAAAAATAATTTCCAAATTTTAGTTAGTTTTTAATGATACACAAAATGTTATAAATATTTTTTATTAAAAAATTAATATTTTTTTCAACCTTTTAAATTCCTGAGAAAAATTGTATTGTTTTCATTTTGGTATGACAAAAATTATATATTACATTTGTGATTGTCACTATAACAAATGAAAATATTATTATGAAATACATTAATATTTATTAAATTAGTCCAAACTACAAAAATAAATTTAATAAGACCATCCTAAAAATATTATCATGCGCAATATGCGGGATCTGCAATTAGTTTACCAATAATCACTCACTACATCAGCAGTTTGTAAAAAATTTTGTAAAATAGTTTATATCTCTAGCATTATTATTAAGGTGTTACCTTGGGTAGGCTGTATGACATTCAATGCATCCATTCACTATCTATAATTAAGTCAAGGCTAATAATTCATCCATAAGGGTTTGTTTGAGATCCGCTTATTTTGCTGAAACTAAAAACTTTTTGCTTAAAGTATTGTAAACAAAGGTAAATGTTAGTTGGAATAATATAGTGAGACCCATGAATAATACCAAAAAGTGAAGTGGAACCCATAAATAGTAGCAAAAATAAGCTGAATAGTAAAATAAATTTGCAAAAAATAAGTTAGCCAAATACACACTAAGTACTTGTTTGGATTCTAAGTCTACGTTCCATGTCCAGCATTTCACTTTTTTTTTTTTTTGGAGAAGAGCGTTAACTGAGTTCCAGTGGATTCTGTGCACTGTTTACGGGACTCACAAATCTCTTTTTTTTCAACAAAACTTTCATTAAAAATAAGTCCCACGACACTATTCATATATTTAAAAATTATTTTGTTATAATATTTTTAGTTTTCAGTTTTCAGCAAAATAAGCGGTATCCTATCGCACCTTAAGATCTTAAGATTTTAGGAATGTGGCTAATCTGGACAGGGTTACAATCACGATTGTATATGCCACAACAAGAAGTCAAAAAGTAGAAACAGGAGGGAAAAAATAAAAAAATAAAACAAAAAATTCTCTTGAGAGTTTGGACTCAACTCGATTATAGCATCTGCAATTCGTTGACTGCAGACTCTCACAGATCACAATCCAATCTCTTTTCTCTTCGATCAATCCTTTGCAAAGCCGAAAAAATGGTCCTGACTACGTTCGTGTCGTTGGCATCGGCACTCTCGGGACTAATAAAAGTTGTGGATAGTGGCCCGTTCAAAGAATCCTTTGCAGGTGATAAGGCTCTCATTGACAAGCTAAAGATAGAGCTGCTGACTGCTGACGCAGTTCTCAGTGATGCAGAGGAGAAGCAGATCACGAATCCAAAGGTGAAAGAGTGGCTCAACGAGCTCAAACATGCTGCCTACGATGCTGACGATCTGCTGGACAAAGCCACCACTGCCTATTTGAAACTCAAGATGAAAATTGAAGCTAATTATATCAAGGGCAAAGCTAAGGCTACGTCAGAAGAGTTCAAGAAGCGAATCTCTGTTTTAGTTCCATTTTATGCTGGTGTAATAGACGGACTCAGAAAGATACTTGAAAGACTACAAAATTTAGCAACGCGGAGAGATCTTCTCCATCTCAAGGGAAGTGCAAGGGTGAAACCACCACCCAGGCGCCAGACTACTTCTTTGCTAGACGAATCTGAAGTGTTTGGTAGAGGCAAAGATAAAGAGGAACTAATGGCGCGTTTGCTTGGTGGTACTGCACAGGAAAGTGGAATCCCTGTAATTGCAATAGTCGGGATTCCCGGAGTTGGGAAGACTACGCTGGCTCAGCTTTTGTATAATGACTCCAGGGTCGAGGAACAGTGATAGATAAAAAATACTGATATGACTAACAACTAAAATTAAAATTTAATTTTTATACAACTATCATGCCACGTGGACTAAATTAAACTAAATAAAAAACGACTCTCATGTGGCATGAATCTGGAATCTGGCACCCAAATTTAGACTATCTCTTGCTGTATGTGTGAAAGCCACACACTTTGGCCCACCATGTTAGAATTTAGAAATATCATCTCAAGGCTCACCAATTAAGTTTAGACCTTGACAATGCAGTCAATTACTTTTTGTTCTTTTCTCTTTTTCTCTTCATATTTATCAAATTGATTAATTACAAGAAAAATGTTGTAATGTTTTTGCAAATGCAAACCAATGAACCATGCCTAAATCCTGCTATCGAAATGGATCTCAAGAGAGGAGTTCTCTATTTTTTCCATTGGATCTCATCTGTGTTCTCAGCTACAAAATGCCATTCATATGCAAAATCACTTTTGAAAAGTTCTTTGCATCACCAGTAGATCAGCATCAAGTCGGGTTTTGCCGCCAGTCTTCACCATTGGATTTTGATATTGAAGCTGTTGCTTCCCGGTGAATCATGCTACTATGTTAGGGATTTTGATCCTAATTTGAGCCTCACGTGTTTGGACGTGAGCAACTCACTAAGCTGGGTGTTTTTTTTTTTCTCGTAAAGAAAAAGTTTATGTAATGTTGACATGGTAGTTCAGGTGGCAGTCATACATGGCATTAAACAAATATTTTATTTTGACAGTTAGCCATGTCAACATTTTCCATCCCAGTAGGGACCATTTTGACACAATACCAAAAAATTAGGGACCAAATTGATACATTTGAAGGGTTGGGGACCAAATTGAAAAATGGTGTAAAGTTTAGGGACCAAATATGTAGTTTACCCATAAATATAATTGAGCTCTCCCAATAATTTATTATCAAATAAATTAACCCCTTTATTAAAATATTCATAGTTACACAAAATCATAATGTATAATTGTCACTTTGAAAATTACTATCTCATCCTTGATTTATTGGTTTAATCCTTCTAAGTTATTCATATATTTATGAAATCTAATTTCATAAAATATAATCTTTATAGTTCTTTACTAAAATGGTTAAGCTTAACACAATAATTAAACCCATTACACTTATCTATAGAGAATATTTTCTATCGATAAAAAGAGACTATGAATTCTATTTTGAGAATATGTGTTCCTTCATCACTATGTGAGATTTTTCAACTTATTGAGGTTCTGATCGTTAAAATTAATCTCATTCCTAATACATAAAAGAAAACAACATTTCATGTTCAGGTTAACAATTTTCTCAGGATTGAGAGTTTATGTAAATGAAAATCATGAGATATTTATTATTTAGTTGATAGTTGTTAATAAAATATTCACTTCACATGGCGCAATTTAATATATCTTTCACACTGAAGACATATCAACTAGAAGTTTCCACTTCTATGATCAAGACAAACCATCTCAGTTGACAAGTAGTCTTTGCAAATAAAATGTCCAATTTCATCACCAACTACGAAATCAAAATATTGAGTTTACAAATAACTTGTGATTTATATCTTCTGCAACTAAAACACATACAATGCTTCTCAAAGATTATATGATAATTTCCAAATATTCATATTATCATTATTTATACAATACACCTCAATGATTATATGATAATGTCCAAATATTCATGTTATTATTATTTCAGATAATAAAATGAATTGTATTATTTAATGCATAATGTCATATATAACATAATAAAACATAATTTTAGGGCACTAATTTCTAACACCCAACACCAATAAACAACCCACTAAACTCACAATTATAATAGGTTCTTATGTATATTATATGATCTCTATGGCTCCTCTTTCGTGTTCTCTCTATGTTTTTTTTTTTTTTTTTATTTTATAATAAATTACTTTTTAAACTTTAGAATTTTGGAAAAGTTTTATTTATTTTTTGTAAAATTTTTGGAAATTTTTTTGAATCTTTAATCTTTTACTATTATGTTTCATTTAAATACTAAAGTTTTTTAAAACGTTCTTTTAAATCTTATATTTGAGTTCAAATAAGTTCAATTTAAATGGTAATGTTTTGAGAAAGTTTCACTTAAAACTCAAACTTTGAAATAAATTTCTTTTAAATTAGTTAGTACATGATATTTAACATTTTAATAGGGAAAAAAAAGTTATAGAAGCTTTAAAAAATATGTTTTTAGAAACTTCAAGATTTAACTGAAATATTTTAATAGAAATATATCCAAAACTATAAAGTTAAAATGTAATTTTTCTTTTTCTTTTTCCTAGAAAAAAAACTCCTACTTTTTTTATGAACAAAAAAATTTACCTCTACTTCTTCTTGTAACCACCCACTTATTTACATGGCAAGTAAGTCAATTTTACTATACTGGAACATACAGCTGATATTTGTTGTATCGATACCCAAAATATTCGTTTGAATTTCAAATTAATGAGATTGATTCGGAATTTAATAAATACTAGTCGTTAATCCATGCGATGCACGGGAAAACTATTGTGTACGAAGATTTAAACAATTCTTTGTTTTTTCATCGTTGATTTCACATTAGGATTCCCATCCTTGATATGAAACATTAAATTACGAAATGGAAAATATGAATCAAACTTAAATTAAAATTAAAATTAGGATTTCAATCCTTTACATCCTCAAATTTCCAATAAATGCTAAAATATCAATTTCCAATAAATTGAAAGACAACTTTAAAGTTCCATTGTTGTTCTTACATTCATTTGAAGTACCACTAATATAAGCTTGTCAATAAAATACATTGAGAAATGTATTACGACATGCAGAAGTTAGATATCAAATTTGTAATTTTGCTATATTAAAAAAAAAAATGCACTTCTCAAGTTTAATTTTTTTGTCAATTTCTATAATAGAGTCAAAAACTTTCTTAACTATGTAGAATTCCCATCTAAACTTGAGATTATATTCATTTAATTATATTTGGAAAACAAATTTTTTTCCATTCAGCTTCCATCAACTTCCATATACTTGAGAATCCCATCCTAGGCTCTACTTTCTCCGAGCCTGATCTCAGTGGTCTGCTTAGGCTTCTGCTTTCCTGCAGCTTGTTGGGCTATAATCTTCGGTCTTTCCTTAAGCCTCTTGAGTTTGATACGATCCTTCCACATTCGCCTTTCCAATTCTTTTGCTTCAATCTCTTTATCACTGGCTTACCCTTCTTAGGAATGATACCATAGACAAAGCCGCGAGCTTTGCAAACTTCCATCAGCTTCAGCATATACTCTACTTCCTCCGAGCCTGATCTCAGTGGTCTGCTTGGGCTTCTGCTTCTCTGCAGCTTGTTGGGCTACAATCTTCAGTCTTTCCTTAAGCCTCTTGAGTTTGATACGATCCTTCCACATTCGCCTTATCCGCTATGTTGTCACACTTTAATTAAGTCATCAACTTCTAAATCCAAACTGTTGCCCAATGTGTCACCAACCAGCATAAAGTGGATCATTGAATCAAATTACAACAACCCTCTAGTTGATGAGAAAAGCGCTTGGAAAAAAAACAAAACAAAATCTTTAATCTTACTACTTATTTTGTTTCAGTCCCCAAGCTATATAGCCACTCTAGGACTAAAACGAAAAGTTGTACTAGGCTCCCTAATAGCACAAGGTTTTGTTACATTGAACATCAAAATCAATCCACAGTGAAAAACCCAAATTACTTTTCTATTCCTACCTTATCTCGAAAACCAAACAAAACATAATTATTGCTGAAAGCTAATGAATTCACAAATATTGTGCCAAATAGCCCCTTTTCTTTATTCAATCAAACCCATCTTCCCAATGACCCCAAACCTATAAAATTCCCTAAAAAGTCTTAGATTACAACAATTCAAATATTAATATACAAGACCCAACATCCTATAATAGATTTATAAACAAACCCACATCTCCAAAAAAAAAAAAAAAATTAATATATAAAACCCCAATTCTCAGAATTTCCAAAAACTGAATCTTTTAAACAGATAGAAATGAATCAAACTCAAATTCTATAAAATTATTAAATTACACATAAAATAGGTCCACAACAGAATCAATTCAAAGGACCAGATTAAGTTATACAACAATTTCAGTAGCCATAAAACAAAGTGGTTGACAAATGACAACAAAAGTTATACTTTTACACTACATGTTCGTTGAAATCACACAGGATAAGACCCAACCCAAATACTTACACACAAAAATGACAGAAAATACTTACACATGCCTACACACATAGTCGTTGAAATCACATAGGAGAAGACCCAACCCAAAAATCTAGGCTCACATGATGCATGCAACTTAAATAAACTCAAAATCTTTAAATTAATCCCTATCTACCAAAACAAAAATATTGGCGCAAGCCAAACAACCAGACAGCAGAGCAAGCTATGCATCATTCTGTACAGCATATTGCTGCAACCTCCAACCTCCATATACAACACAAAGACTGATACTGTTACAGCAAAGGAGAACCCAAATTATAGCAAAATCACCTGTACAAAACTATACAGATGAATCCAGTCCATTCCATTACTTGGACTTAAGGGATATTAGAATTGAGACTCCAATTCCTGCGTAAGACTCTATCAAGAATTGAGTCATCATAAATGGGGCCACTCTCCACTTTATTAAGTAGAGTAGATGGAAAAATTAAATAGTAAAACAGTGGAATTAGAGACCTTTTTTTTTTTTTTTTTTTTTTTTTTTTTTTTTTGGCTTTTGATAAACGGAATTATAGACATTACTTATCATGCGAAATGAACAAATCCAAGATGGGAAAAGGAAAAAAGAATAGGATACTTCCTACTTAACTTAGTCAAGGCAGCTAGGATAGGGAAAAGTTTGTTTTCTTTATAATAACAAAATCCTTGCCCTGCAGAATTTTAAGTAGATTTTGGTGTTCTTTTATTATGCATACTTTATACCAAGAATAGCTTATTGCATCAGGAATTTGTAAAAAAAGATTTTTTGTAGTCTATGAAACTTAGACTGTATGAGGTGTTTTTTAGTGTTTGAGTTTGGGCAAATGAAAATTTTACAGATCTAAAAAATTATGCATATGTTTCCTAAAACTTCCTAAGGATCTAAGTAGACCCTTAATATTGTCCAAGATTTTTTCACACAAATTCTCCCAATAATCTAAGCTAGAAAAATATATCATTGCATTAGTCATGCATTGTGTTATGCTGAGAAAGAAAATAATGACTTAGGCAAAAGGAGAAATTTAAATACCTGAACTTGTTTGCAGGTAAAAAAATTTCTTACCTTTCCCCAACTGGATAATCATCAAATAACCCTATAGGCACATTAATTCAAAATTTGGGAATTACACTTGGAAATAACACAGAGAAAAAAAAAATCTATAAAAGAAAAGAGAGAGTAGAAGATGGACTAACCACATTGTTTTTGTATTACCATTGCGCAAACAAATCTGGAGCTTCTCTTATTTGGTTTGTCATCACATGCAGCTCTTGAATTTCGATCATTTGCAGCTGAAGAGAACAAAACATTCCATTTTATTGTTGCTTCTTAAAGTATAACTGAAAATTTAAGAGAGAAAAAAAAAAACTGAAAGGGAATTTGGCAATCTTTGATAATTTTTTGGTTGATTCAATATGAGAAAACTTACAGGTGGGATCTGTCTTAGACCAATCTGCGCAGCTGGGGACGAATTTTAATAGCGTCATTACCAAAACATCGAATATGGGAAATTTTGGACCACTCTGATTCACTTTTTATTAATTTGGGGCAACCCCTCATATCATATGGGAAATAAGTCTACATGAACTGTTTAGCCTCTTTCTTTAAACAATATCTACATAAACCCATATATGACCCACAACACAAAAGAGTTAGAACTCCAATTAAAACACCCAGTTGGTGTATCCCTAGCAAGAGCTATCCCATATGTTAACCAAACCAAATTGTTGAGGTATCCACACAACAGCACTACACGAAGAAATCATAATCACACTAACCCATATACGACCCACAATGCAAAAGAGGTAGAGCTCCAATTAAAAAACACAGCAATCAAAAATTCAACATCCTTAAAAAAATCAAATACAAAGAAAAATAACATAACAATCATCCATATCAGAGCATGAAAGAGGCAGTAACAAATTTTTAAAAGAAAAAAAAATTCAATCAAAATAATATAATCCTTACATTGAGTAATTATGCGGGGCAGTCACAAGAATAGAGCACAAATACCTGAACTGAATCATCCACATTTTGTCAGTATTAATATATTGTGAGGAGAGGAAGAGACAAAAGAGGGAAGACAGAGAGACTGTTGTAATAGGCTGGCGTTAGCAAAAGCTGAAGGGTTGCCGTTGAGGAATTGAAACTGCTGAAAAATTAACACTGATGAAGGGTTGCCGTTTAAAAGGTGGGGAGACAGAAATCGTGAAACACAGTAAACCAAAAGGTGAGGAGACAGAAGGGCATTTGAAACCGTGATACAAGCTGGGGCTTGAGCTTGGGCTTGAGCTTTATTGCGGAATTAAAGCTATAAAGATTGGGCTTTATAGGGGAGATAAAACAGAATTATTTTCATTTTTTTAATATTTTAAAATTTAGGAAAATTATTTTAAAATTATAGGAGAAATTCAAGAAAAAAGATGGTAATGATATGGCTACTGACATGACTCAACGTGAGTGTAGCAACATTAATTGCTACGCTTCAGCTTTTAGTATTATATAGATGATAAGGTAGATATTGCTGTTTCTAAGAAGACCTCTAAGGAAAGCTTAATATTCTCAAGAGTAATGCTACATACACAAATTATTTTAAAACATTTTTACAAACTGCTGATGTGGCAAGTTCTTATTAGTTCTAATATGGGTCCATCACTAACATCACATTTTTTCTTACAATAACTATTTAGAAAATGCTAAAGCCACATCAACAGTTTGTAAAAATATTGTGAAATAGTTTGTGTCTGTAGCATTACTCTATTCTCAATTAGTGATTCAGGTAGAGAGATTCTTAAAGATGAAGGGGCAACAGTTTTGGAAAAGTTTCTGGGGCACTCACGCCCCTTTATTTCCCCTCTTACGACCAGCCCACACTCCATAATTGAAGCTAAAACAATACCACGAAAGTGGAAAAAACTCACTCGTCAAGTGGCTTTGAAAGATTTTGTCATGCATGCAGTTTCTTTGGGAAAGCGTATGGAAGAACAGATGGATGGTGCCAAATTTCAATTACCTAATAAAAAATTATAGGTTACTAAAGAGGATAGTACCCCTATTGGTTTGGCGGAGGCTGTTATTCAGCCCCACCAGGCACAATGAGTTGCTTAACTTGGAACTATCGTGGGCTTGGGAACTTGCGTAAGGGAAGGAGCTCGATGATTTAGTCTGGGCAAAAGACCCCTCCATCATGTTTTTAGCTGAGACATGGGTAAAAGAAGCAAGGCTAAAAGAATTATAGAGAAATTTGAATTTCGAAAACATGTCCTTTGCTCCTAGGAATAACAAAGGGGGAGGATTAGTTTTGTATTGGAGAAATACTATTGATGTTGAGGGTTGAAACCCGTTTGAAAAATCACATTAATGCTTTTGTTAATAAAGACAAGGAGATGCATGGAGATTTATTGGGTTTTATGGGGAATTGGCTACTCATTTAACGCATGAGTCATGAAGCTTGATGAGAGATTTGAATAATCATTCGTCACTTCCGTGGTTATGTTCAGGCGATTTTAATGAACTTTTAAGTTAGTCAAAAACTTGGTGGTGCAAACCAAAATCATGCCCAAATGCAATTGTTTCAGGACACACTAGATGAGTGTGGATGTCTAGGATACATTGGGCCAAAGTACATATAGGAGAAGCACTTTGATAATGGGAGGTCAATTTGGGAGAGATTAGACAGGAGCCTAGCTAACAATGATTGGTTACTATAGTTTGGAGGCACAAGGGTTCATCACCTTTATGCAGACACCTTGGATCACTATCTCTTATAGATTGTATCAACAGGGTTGAAACCTCATCGGTTTCAAAAACCATTCCAATGGAGGCAGTTTGGTATTCCCATGCTTCTGCAAATCCAACTATTCAAATAGTTTATAAGAAAGATAAGTGTGCCAGAGAGCTTAAGAGGTGGAGCTAGAAAAACTTTGACAATGTCAAGCAAAAATTGAAACAAAAGAGAGAGTTACTTCACAAAGTCAAGAATTAGGCAAAGATTTTGGGGTGAATATTCAAATTAGAGATCTTCAGAAAGATATCAAGATCTTACTTGACAAAGAAACGAGGATGTGGTTCCAATGATCCAAAGCTCTTTGGGCAACTCATGGGGATAAAAATTCTAAGTACTTTCATAATAGAGCTTCCCAGAGACACGTTAAGAACTTAATTTCCTCTATTTGAAATTTTGATGGTGTTTGGGTCTCTAGTATAGAAGATGTGGCAACCACCATTCTTGACTATTATAAAGAACTTTTTTCTTCATCAAACAGATTACTCCAGGTACCACTTTGGCATCTATCCAACAATCCATTACAACAGACATGAATGATCAGTTAGCCTTAGAATTTCAAGAATGGGAAGTTCAAGCAGCAATTAAGCAAATGGCGCCACTAAAAGCCCCTGGACCCGATGGTATGCCTCCTATTTTTTATCAAAATTACTGACAGCTTGTAAGGTATGAGGTGACTCAATCTATACTTCTCTACCCCATCAATTGAATCATACTTTCATCCCTAAAGTTAAAAGTTCAGAATTAGTCTTTGAGTTTAGGCCTACTAGTCTTTGTAATGCCTTGTACAAAATCTTTTCGGAGGTTTTGGAAAATAGGCTCAAAAAATTTTACCTAAGATTATTACGGAACATCAAAGTGCTTTTACTAAGAGCAAACTAATTTTTGATAACATTTTGGTGGCTTTTAAGACTTTACATAGCATGTAGATACATACAGGAAATGATGATTTTATGGTAATTAAGCTAGACCTGAGCAAAGCATATGACCAAGTAGAATGGTCGTATCTTGAAGCAATGATGAGAAAAATGGTTTTCCAAGATCAATGGATAAAACTTATGATGGTCTGGATATAACTTATGATGGTCTATGTTAGATTAGTTTCATATTCCATTTTGAATAATGGGGAGCCAAAGGGAATGATTTATCCAACTCGAGGCATCCATCAAGGCGATCCTCTATCACCCTTTCTCTTTCTCCATTGTACTGAGGGCCTCCATGGGCTCATATCTCATGAGGCAGCCTTGGGAAATTTATGAGGATATTCTTTGTGTAGAAGTGGTCCAAAATTAACTCACCTTCTTTTTGTGAATGATAGTCTTTTGTTTTGTAGTGCTAACCAACAAGATTGTCAGAAAGTTCTTAAGATTCTTGATACCTATGGTGATTGTTCAAGGCAGCGGATAAACAAAAGCAAGACAACCATTTTTTCCAGCAAGTCCACTTCTGAAGATAATAGAAAACTTATCAAAAATGCCTTGGGAGTTTTGGAGATTCGCCAATATGAAAAATATATAGGCTTGCCATCTTTGATAGGGAGGAAGAAAAAGGCTAGCTTTGAGTATATTAAAGAATGGGTTTGGCGAAAACTTCAAGGTTGGGAGGAAAAGATTTTGTCTCAAGCAAGAAGAGAAGTGCTAATTAAAGCCGTGGTCCAGACTATTCCAACCTACACCATGAGCTGTTTTAAACTTCCATTGGGGCTTTGTACCAAGATTTAATGCTTAATCAAGAAATTTGGGGCCAAAGAGGTGATCGTCGAAAGATATATTGGGTGAAGTGGGAAACCCTATGTTAACCAAAGTCAGAAGGAGGTATGGGGTTTAAAGACTTGAGTTTATTTAATGACACATTTCTTGCTAAGCAGGTCTAGCACCTCCTCCACAATAAGCATTCCCTATGTTATAGAGTCTTTAAAGCAAGGTTTTTTCGTAATTGTTCCTTCATGGATGCTACTGCATCAAACTTGGGTTCATATGCTTGGAAGAGCATTTCGCTGGGAAGAGATGTTTTGATTAAGGGAGCAAGATGGAGAATAAGGACTAGTGATGCTATAAGTATCTGGAATGATGTGTGGCTGTCAGCCTTCATTCATCCTCGAATTTAGTCTCTAATGGTTGCCTCTTTCTCTGAAGCTATGGTGAACTCCCTAATTGATCATGCTACAAACCAATGGAATTCAGAGTTACTGTCCCAATTATTTTCTCCATATAAATTGGTGTTGATCAAGGGAATTCCTCTAGGATGAGGTGGCTTGGAAGACAGACTAATTTGGCCTCACGTCTGCTCAAGTGTATTTTAGTAAAATTGGGGTACAACTTTCTTGTAAATATTAGAGCAGTGACATCTCATGTTCTAGAAAATCAAGACTAATACCAACAAGTTTGGAAACACATATGGGGTTGTCGGTGATAGGGAAAAAATGGATTGACCCCTTTGGCAAATTAATTAATTAATTATCCAAGTTAATTAATTAAGTCAATTTAACAGACAATGGCATGGTAGCACAAACAAATCACCAACTAAACTAAATGCAGTGGAAAATAAATTTGACACGGGTGATTTGTTTACGAATGGGGAAAACCACCGAGGCAAAACCCCATTGGGTGAATCTAAGGTCACCACTCCCTAGAATCCACTATTATCAATAACAAGCGGTTACAAGTAAAATGAATCCCAGTACCCAATACCAATCTATAGTTAAACCCTTACCCCAATACCCAATTGGACTTATATTGTAGCAGCAATATCTCCGTTCAATGCACGAATCCCAGTATGTGACTAACCAATGATGCATGGATCCTAGTACGTGACTAACACACCAATTTGAGGAAGATATTGGCTGCAAAGTTCTTCAGTTCATCAACAATGAAAATTAGGATGCTCCTTGGTCACAAAACCCTTGGCATAAAGATGCAATAGCTTCTACAGAGAATATGATGAACTAGAGCAATTTTTGTCTCTGGTTACAATATGCGTGAATATTTCCTTTACATCACTTGTGATGGCTCTTAAAATAATCCTTATATATGTCTAGGGTTGTGAGAAAAGAAACCCTACACAAATACTTAAGGATATGCATGTAATCAAATATGGAAAACCTGATTTCGTAATTCTCGATAGATACAGCTTGTGTCGAGCTTTAGCAGTAATTCTCGATAGAAAGGATTCTGTCAAGCTTTAATGAACAACACTTCCTTCACTTGTTTCAATACTAAACTTGAACACTTGTTTCTTGAAGTACTAAACTCATCCTAGATCTACCCAATTACAAGTAAAGTGCGTTTTGTCAAAAGATTAACCAATTACATCAAATATGTCCCTAACAGTCAGGTTTTAAATAAAGTGAGAAATTTGGTGTGGAGAGCCTGTAAAGATGCTATACTAGTCAAAGAAGCTTTGGTTCGAAGGAAAGTCCTATCCGATCCGATGTGTGACGACTGTAAACAAGTGCCTGAAGACGCACTCCATGCTTTGTGGCAGTGCTTTGAAGTCTCGGCTATAAGCAATTCAAATTCATTATGGATTTTCGTAGGTCTGAAAGTTTTCCAAAATTTCTAGACTTGGTCCTACACGTTATTTCTAAGGAAAAGAATTTGGCTGAGTTGGGCTTATCTGGACTTTGTGGTTTCGCCGAAACAGATTGAGGGTTGAAGACAAACCCTTTCCTATATCTGATGTTATTCTCATGGCAAATTAGCTCTTATCCGATTTTGTTAAAGCCAATCCAGTTAACCCGATTTCCCCACCAACGATCCAAAGCAACAATGTTAGTTGGTCTCCTCCTTCTTCACCATTAGTTAAAGTTGACTTTGATGGTGTAGTTTTTAAGGAGACTGGAGAGGCGAGACTTGGGGTGATAATCCGAGACTCCTAAGGATTGGTACTCGCATCTTTGATGGAGAAAGTTCCACTTCCACACTCTGTAGCAGTTGTTGAAACTTTGGCAGTTTTGGCAGCAGTGAGGGCTCTAAGATTTGCCCATGATCTCAATCTTTCATCTGTGATTTTAGAAGGTGATTCGGAGATAGTCATCAAAGCTCTTAGAAGTGAAGATGAATCGTTCTCCTCCCATGGTCATCTTATTACAAAGGCAAAACTTTTTTATGATTCATTTTATTCTCTTAGTTTTTCTCATATTCGCAGACATTGTAATGTTGTGGCTCACAATCTTACTAGACAAGCTAGACATGTTAGCGATCTTCTCGTGTGGATGGAGGATGTTCCATCACACTTAAACTCTATTCTCTTAGTTGATTTTGGCTAAGTTTCTTTATATGCATGATCTTTTTTTCTCAAAAAATGCATACTATTGAGCCTAAACAAAAATCGCCTAATATCAAATCTAATAATCCCTGCCCCTACTTTTTATGTTGTCACAGCACCTATAGCATGTTTTGTCCGCTCCTCTTGTTCTTTTCATTTTTGCTTGTGCCATTTTAATCTATTGCCATGTGAGTACTGAGTCTATTGAGCCCTGTCGTGAAGTGTAATGTAACTTTTTTTGAAAGGGCCGTGTCCTATTTTTAATTTTTTTTAAGGAAAAGACCAAGAAATATTATTTAATCAAAAGGAAAATCAATGACAATAAAATGAAAAATGTCTGGTGGAACATCCTCCATCCATACTAACAAAGGAAAAAATAACCTAGCTATCTTAGCTAAAGCATGGGCAACAGAGTTGCCTCTGTTTTGGTTTTGTCCTATGTCACTAGATCACCTTGACCTGCATATCAGCATATCTACACTTTTAAGTGTGGTATTCTCACATTTTTCTTTAATTGATATATGCAATGTGTACATACTTCAAGTTTGTTCTTCCATTAAAGTAGTGATACCAAGTGGAACACAAAGAACTTTTCCCTTTAGTATCTCTAATTTTTTATGCAGGTCTTGTTCAAAAACTTAGATACTTGTAAAATTATAACAAATGATTGGAGATTATGACAAATTCTATAACTTTAATCAATATGTCTAAGTCCTGTAAATTCTGTTGAGTTTATCTACTTCCCCAAAGAAAAGTAGTCTGAGCTCATCTCTTTAGCTTTGAATTCTCATATAGTCATACCCAAGCATATATGGTAGAGCAGATTAACATCCTAATTTCACTTTGTGTGAAGGTTCAGCTGGTTTCCTTAATTCCTTCTAATAAATATCTTTTAAAGTGGGCATTATGTTTTCTTAGCCGCAAACTGCAGGTTTTGTTGCTCTTTTGTAAGACGTTATTGTTCCGGTTCTCAAATTTGTTAAAGCTAGCATATAGAATAGATTTTTTAGCTTGTTTTCTAGGTTCAGTGGCAAGCATGTGTAAAAATGTTAAGAAAGTCACAAAGTCCATGAAGTTGATGCCAACATATGCCAATCTCAGAAGTTGTGAAAATTTTGGTATTACTAGACTTGATTTTGTTTTAGCCTATTTGGATAAGTATCCTCAGCCTGACTCTATAACCTTTTTTAGCTTCCAGAGGCTTTTAGAACTTCAAAGTCTTCAATCCATATTTAAGGACTGAGGAGCTATATGTTGGGTTAAGATAGCTTGAACCCGGTTAATTAATTCAATTACTCAAGTTGATTAATTAGATTCAATTGCATGCAAATCGTGAAGTCACCAACAAATCACCAAAAATACTAGTGCAATGGAAAATAAATTTGACACGGTGATTTGTTGACAAATGGGGAAAACCTCGCAAAACAAAAACCTTATTAAGTGATTTTAAGGTCACCACTCCCAAGAATCCACTAATTAACAATCAAGCAGTTACAAGTATAAGGAATCTTATCAACTTCCCTGGCCTATCCCGAAATACCAACCTACAGTTGAACCTTTGCTTCAATACCCAATTGAACTTGATCTTGTAGTAACCTTCTTTTCCTTGATGCACAAATCTTCAATCTGTGACTAACTCCTTAGCACGGATTCCAATACGTAACTAACTCCACAACAACCCTTTGATTGTTGTACTTGATTTGCAACAGCTTCACATAGAAACACCAATAAGATCTTCAATGTTGGTGCTAGAGAATTTGCTTGGTTACAGAACCTAAAGGCGTAAGAGAAACGTAGCAAGAACTCTTTCTTCTGTAGGAGGAGGTTAGGGTTTCAAAAAGAAAACCTTTTGAAATCTTCTAGGGTTAGGGTTTTCTTTCTCCACCTCCCCTATTTAAATAGGAGCTTAATAGGCCTTTTAAATAGGCTCTCCTATTTTAATTTACACAAACTTTAGGCTTTGCTAGTCCTATAAGGATTATGAAAACCCATAAACAAATAACCTTTTGGAATCAAAACGTTGTAGGCTATATCAGAAATCCCATAAGCTTGATAGATCGAGAGGTATCGAGACAGGTATCAAGCTTTAATAAATATCGATAGATTGATAGGTATCGAGACCTGTAGGTTCAACTTTTCTTAAGTAATCTTCATATCTTCAATGTAACCACTTGTAATGATCATCTTGAACCTGCTTGAATTTACCCAAATACAAGTAAAGTGCGTTTTGTCATAGGATATGCCTATTACATAAAAATATGAACCCAACACTATGAAATCTTACCTTACTTACTAGAAAGGTAAGACTATTAGGAGTCTATTAAAACACCAATCTTTGCCCAAACTTGATCAACCAGCTTTACATTCTAGCCTATTTGGTATTATCCTCATCTTAAACTGCTGTGTGAACAAGATAAAGCAGAGGATTGGGGTAAGAATTTGAACATCCCCTTTGCGGATTTGAGTTTATGGTTCTTGATGTCTTAGAAGAAAGAAATGGCTATTAGGCATGCTTGCCATAACGAATGCAATTCCAGTTTGAGCAATTAGTTGTATATCTTCTATCGAATGGTGGCACCACTTTGTCTCTGAAGGTTTTGATTCTAGTCATATGTTTGGACAAGCCATGCCAGCATTACATGTTTGGTCACCACAAATGTGGTGCTAGCATGTGAATTTCCAATTTCAATACTGTCAAGTGAGTCTTTGCTACCTGAAAGCATTAAGAATTCTATCATTAGCCTAAAACAATAAAAATGGACCTGGGATGCACAAATACAACACCCCCTTCCTCTTACACATCATGTTTGAATTTGGAAATTGGACAAGCTATTGCTTACTCTTTTGTACATCTTTTGTACCGAATCAATTCCAAATTTTGAATCTCCATTAAAGAAAAGTATCTAGTTCCTTTCTTTCAAGAGTCAATTTGGAATTTCTTTCAAGGAATCCTGATCCAATGTAGGATGAGCAGCCTATCTTCTATGTGGAAATGGATCATTACTTAAGTACCACAATGCATCATTTTTCTTTTCTTTTTTAACACAAATTGAAATTTAGAATAAATAAATGTAAATGAAATTGCCCCTATTAACTATTAGGGTTGAGAACTAGAATTCTAAAACAACATTTAAGAAAATGAGACTCATAAACTAACTGCTTATTCTTTATGAAAGTTTCCAATGTGTTTTTGGCTAGAGGGAGTACTATGCAACAAGAATATTTAGATACTCTTAGTTGGAAAATTATAATTTGGAATATTAATACAGTGTTTTTTATGGGGGGAGGGGGGGGGGGAGGGAGTAATAATAACACTACTAATATGAATCAAATTTATTTTATGTGAAATATTAATAGATACGCAACTGAGGACAATGCTAATGGGAAGGAAGTGTTTGATACTACGACATTAAGTCCGGATAGTCAGCAGAATTTCAAGACAAAGAAGGATATACCTATTATCACCAGCAACAGATTAGATACTATCCTATCTGAGGAGTTGCAGGGAGATGCCACAGAGACTGTAGCAGGTTCTGATTTTCCAAAATTCCAAGTTGATGGTGGGCCTCTCGTTTCAAAGCCCAAACTTACCTAGACCCGTATCAACAGAATGAATTTTGGGTTAAGTGGTTTTTCTAAAGCCATTAACATGCCAATACTTGGAAAAAGAAACTCTCACAGTGATTCGAATGCAAGGTATAATGAAGAATTGGACACAGTGAGTACAAAACGTGGGAAAATGGATAGTGATGTAGGAGGTAGTGATGTAGGATTGGAGGGGGTGATGACTCACCCTTGCCGGGAGCAATGAGGCTTTTAAGTTGGAACTGCCAAGGGCTTGGGAACCCTTGGACAGGTCGAAGCCTTCGCAAGATTGTGAGGGAACAAGTTCCCAATGTGTGTTTTCTGATGGAGACACGATTGGACAAGGAAGGGTTTGATAAATTATATAGTAATTTGCCTTTTCAGAATAAGATTATTGTAAAATATCCTGATTCAGGGGGTGGATTGGCATTACTATGGAAGAATGATGTAGCAATGGAGGTTATTAATTATACTGCAAATCATGTGTTGACCAAGGTTACAAAGGAGGATGGAGTTGTTTGGTATCTCACCTGCTTCTATGGATGGCCGGAGGCACAAAATAAGGAGAGGTCATGGAAGCTTTTGGCTCATCTAAAAACTTTTGTGGAGGGACCTTGGATGGTGATAGGGGATTTTAATGCATTCCTCAATGTCTCAGAAAAAGCAAAGTAAAACACCACCACAAATGTCCCAGGTTGATGCATTTAGGGATGCTTTAGAATATTGCCAACTTGAAGACTTGGGATTTCAAGGTTATCCATTTAATTGAAGCAATAAGAGGCCGGGCTGTGCTAATACGAAAGTGAGGCTAGATCATGCAGTAGCTAACAAGGAGTGGATTGATAAATACCAGATGAGTAATGTTACACACTTGTCTTCTCATGCTTCAAACCATCTGCCTATCATCTTGTAGGTTTAGTGTTATAAACAACAACGACATAGGAGAGGAAAGGGGTTCAAGTTTAAGGAATCATGGTTGTTGTGGGAGGAGTGTGAGAATGTGGTAATGGAGGCATGCCATAATGTAGAGGATGAACAAATCGGATTGGCTGCTGTTAAGGAAAAAATAAAAAATAAAAATGTGGGGAGGAACTTATGGCATAGGGGTCAGTTAGAGCTGAACCTGAAGCCAATGTTATCAAACAATTACAACAGAGGCTTGATACTTTAAACCAGGCTAAAACTACTGAGGAGAGTAAAAAATTGGGTGAGCATCTATTGAAGCAGGAAATTTATTGGGCACAAAGATCTAGAGTTTCGTGGTTGAAGCATGGGGAAAAAATACCAAATTTTTTCATTCAAAAGCATCACAAAGGAGAAGGAAAAATCACATTAAGGGTATTAAAAATGCATAAGACCAATGGGTGGAGGAACTGGAGGATGTGGACAAGGTAGCTTTTGACTACTTTGATAATTTATTTAGTGCAGGTTCCTGTGACCAGATGGAGGAGTGCTTGAGTGCAACCACCAGAAAGATAACTACTGACATGCAGGAGCTTTTATCCAGTGAGTTTATAGCTAAAGAAATCAAGGTGGCGTTGTTCCAAATGGGACTAACCAAGGCCCCTGGATCAGATGGTATGAATGCCCTTTTTTATCAAAAATTTTGGCATGTTGTGGGTGATAATGTGGTATCTGCTATGTTGGAATTTTTGAATAATGGCATTATGATACCTGACATAAATCATACAAACATTGTTTTAATTCCTAAAGTAAAGAATCCGGAAAAAATGTCGGATTTTAGACCAATTAGTTTATGTAATGTGATTTATAAAATCATTTCAAAAGTGCTTGCAAACAGATTGAAGCAGGTGTTACCTCATGTAATTTCTCCCACTCAAAGTGCTTTTGTTTCGGGACGGCTAATTACAGACAATGTTTTGGTGGCCTATGAGACATTGCATACTATGCACTCTAGGAAGAAGGGTAAAAAAGGCTCTATGGCTTTGAAGCTTGATATCAGCAAAGCCTATGACACAGTTGAATGGCAGTTATTACAAGGCATCATGCATAAGTTGGGCTTCCCAGATGTGTGGATTGAAAGGGTGATAAGTTGTATTACTACACAATCCTTTTCTATTCTTGTGAATGGAAGACCATATGGCAATATTATTCCATCTAGGGGAATCCGACAAGAGGATCCTTTCTCACCGTATTTGTTTCTATTGTGTGCAGAGGGATTCACTTCTCTACTGGCAAAGGCTAAAGTAGATGGAAGCATTAAGGGAGTGTCAATTTGTAGAAGAGCACCCAGAATTTCTAATCTCTTTTTTGCAGATGATTCTTTGCTATTTTGCCAGACAACTCAAAATGAAGCTGTGGCCATTAATGAGATCCTTCAAATTTATGCACATGCATCGGGTCAGAGTATCAATTTGGAGAAGTCTTCGATGTATTTTAGTAGCAATACAATAGATAATCAGAAATAGGATATGCTGAGGATCTTGGGTGTTAGGGAAGTTAACCGGTATGAATCATATTTGGGGCTACCAACTCTAATTGGGCGAGCCAAATACCATACTTTTTCCTTTTTAAAGGATAGAGTGTTGAAAAAATTACAAGGTTGGAAAGGTATGCTTCTATCTAGAGCTGGTAAAGAAATTCTCATAAAGGCGGTGGCTTAATCTATTCCCACTTATACGATGAGTGTATTTCAACTCCCAATGAAATTATGTGATGAACTAGATGCTTTATGTGCAAAGTTTTGGTGGGGACAAATTGGGAACGAAAGGAAAATTCATTGGAAAAGTTGGGACAAACTGTCAATTTCAAAGAAAGATGGTGGAATGGGCTTTCATGATCTTAGAGCATTTAATCTAGCCATGCTAGCCAAGCAAGGGTGGAGAATGATCCAAGAATCTGATTCATTGCTCTATTGGTGTTTTAAAGCGAGATACTTCCCACAGAATTCTTTTCTTGAGGCAGTTGAATCACCAAATAGTTCCTATGTATGGAAAAGCATGCTGGCAGCCCTACCAATCCTCAAGTCCGATCATTGTTGGAGAGTGGGGAATGGTTGCTCAATTCACACAGACTAGTTCATTCGCCCAATGATGATGTTAAAGGTTGGGTTGTGGCAGACCTCATTAATCATGAATTATATGAATGGAGGATTGATATAGTGATGGCATTATTTCATGAGGAGGAGGCTGATGCAATATTTAAAATTCCCCTTAGCTGAAGGAGTGTGTTTGATTCCATTATATGGCTACATAATAAGAATGGAAAATTCACTGTTTAATCAGCATATAGGGTTGCGCAATAGGTTTTGAAGGTTGGAAGAGGGGCTGAAAGTTCTAATGGAAGCTATGGGTAGCGAGTTTGGGCTGCCTTGTGGAAGCTCAAAATTCCAAACAACATCAAAGTGTTTGGATGGAGAGTGTGTCATGATATTTTGCTGACAAGATTGAACCTAACCAAGTGAAGGATTATATCAGACAATTTGTGCCCGATTTGCTGTAGATGTTTAGAATCAACAATTCATGCGCTTTGGGAGTGTGCCGCTGCACAAGGTGTGGGCTAGCAGTGTTAAAATTCTGCAGAAGGGATGCACAGATTAGAATGATTTACTGCATTTATTGGAGTACCTACTAGACCAATTGTCTTTGGAGGAAGTGGAAGTCTTTTTGATTCAAGCTTGGTTCATTTGGAGTAGGCGCAACAATGTTCTTCATGGTGGCGGATTTATTAATCCAGGGACTCTTAATCAAAGGGCAGAAAAATATTTAGAGGAGTACAAACATGCTCAACAGCAACTTGATGCAAAACTGGTTATGCAGAACAGTAGGATAGATTAGGAACTACCTCCAGAATTGGCTTTTAAGCTAAATTTTGATGTATCAATTTTTTTCTGGGGTGATCAGAACCGGCGTTGGTGCTATAATCCGTAACTACAAAGGAGAAGTCATGGCAGCCATGTCTGCCAGAGGGTCAGCAGTATATAGTAGTAAGGAAGGTGAGCTGTTAGCATGTAGAAAGGCTGTTGAATTTGCTATTGACACAGGTTTTTCCAGGTTGGTTATTGAGGGAGACAATGTTAATGTAACAAAAGCTATTTCATCGCAAGAAGCCAACATATCTCTACTGGGGAATGTCGTGGAAGATATTAAACATCTCATTAAGGGTTTACAGTGGGTATCTATTTCTCACATAAGGCGTAGTGGCAATAAGGTGGCTCATGTGTTAACGCAACATGCTAGACCTATTATTGAGGATTTGTATTGGATAGAGGATTCCCCTCCTTTAGTCATTGAACAATTGTATCAAGATGCTTGCCTTTTATAAATGAATGAATGAAGTTTCCCTTTCCAAAAAAAAAAAAAAAAAGCGAGAATTTTCGTGATCTCACCTTATATTGTCAATTTTAGTACTCTCGCCTCAATTTAATACCTCATATGTGAAATATTTGTTAATTTAATACCTCATATTGTCAAAATGTGAGCCAATCTGGTTATTTAGTTCAAATCTATCACAAACAATGTTGTTTAAACATTATTTTTTATTTAAAGATTTAGTTGAAAACATTTGTCATTTAACAATTTTTGTTTGTTTAATAAATTTTATTTTAGATAAACAAAAAAGAGTAACTTAGTTTTGCACAGTGATAAACTAAATTGACAAAAATCATTCGTAAACAAAAATAAAAATAAAATTGATAGAAATCAAAATTTAAAAATTAATTTAACCATTCAAGTGAAAGTAAAGGGATTAAATTTAATTTAACCTAAAATAATTAATTAAGCAGTTAAGTTTTATCAATTGCTGCACTTTTATTAAGTAGTGGCAGTATATCAATCTATCATGGAAAAGAAAAAAAAAACTTAGATAGTCCCGAAGCAGAGTTTCAGACTCAAGGGCAAGAGCAGGCCTGGCCGTATGAAAAAAAAAAAAAAAGAAAAAAAAAGTAGGTATATATTAAGCCCAAAAAAAAATCTTTTGGCCCCTCTTTAAAAGAGTAATTCTTAGGTACTTCTGGAGCACGAATAATAGTACTCATTCCTTTCAAATTCATGGTGAGTGAGTGGGTGGGTGAGTGGTAGAGATGTGGATGCAGACAAAGAGATAAAGGCATAGATGCATAGACAAAGACAAATAAATAATATAATATAAAAATGTCACACAAATTTAATAGAATAAAATTGTCACTCTTGCCCACATTGCAAACTTAGAGCACTAGCATTAGGTGTGCCAAATTACAAATATTTGGCATTTGGCACACCAAACATCAAAAAATCTCTCATATCACATGTTTTAAATTCTAAAACTTTTATCCTGGGTGAACAGTACCATTCCAAATTTGAAACAATACTATTCACAAAATATAATTTTTTTTATTATACTCTCTCTCCTCTCTGAGCTACTATTCACAATCTGTAAAATTTGTATTGTTTTGTATTGGGATGAGTTTTAAGTAAATATTTTTTTAATGTGTTGTATATATTATTTTAATGTATGGAATTGAATAATATAATATGTGATGTAGAGTGTATTGTAAAATGATGTGCTAAAATAATAAAATAAGTTTTTTGATGTATTAAAATGACATACTTTTGTAATAGCTAATGCTAATGCTCTCTTAATGCTATACCTAGTAATTTGAAATTAAATAAATTTATAAATTGAGAAATATTAAATTTATAATTAATGCATCGTGAATATTACCCATGTTCTTGTAGTCATTTTTAATTAGTAACAACAATTAGCCCTCATGGAAAAAGCCAATGGATTATACCCTCACTATGGAATTTGAATTGGAGAGGATGTGGGATGTTGTACAAGAGTAATGCTATTCACACATAAAATGACACAATTTGTACTACAACTTACCCATATAATGAGTTATGAGTAATCAAAGTATGATAGTGAGTTCATGTGGAAATACACCTTTACCAGTCACCATGTGTGCAAGTTGTGGCAGAACTAGCTAGCAATTTTTTTTATTTTTTATTTTATAAGAACTAGCTAGCATTACTCCCTGTACAATTACGATTAAAAATAATAATAATAAAGTAAAATAAATGAAAGACTCTTCAGTGAACTAGAGCTAGCAAGAACCAATCTGCAAACTGCCCCTCCCCCCTGTATTTTGAATGTTTTTCTTTCTGACTTGTATGGGCTGACTCAGGTTGGGCTCTGCCATCTATCTGATGTTTCTGGTTCTTTTTAGTTGAATGATATTCCCAGTTTACCAAAAAAAAAAAAAATCTGCAAACTGGGCAGAGGCTTTCACTCAAATTCCCTCACAATCATATCTCTTCTCGTCACTCTTCTCCTTAAATCCCTCCTACGCAGCAAAGCAGACCCCAAAAAAAAAATTGGGTTGGAGTTGGGATACGGTGGGCGATGCTTTTCTTTCTGCAATTTTTGGAGTGCTATTTGAAAGGCTGGCTGATCCCCTGCTCGGAGTCTTCTTCGGGGAACAGAATTTGGATCAGACATTCCTTGACAAGCTGAATACAGTTCTGCTGTCTGTTAACGCAGTGCTCAGTGATGCAGAGGAGAAGCAGATCACGAATCTGGCGGTGAAAAAGTGGGTCAATGAGCTAAAAGATGCTGCCTACCATGCTGACGATCTGTTGGACAAGATCGCCTCTATAAAATGGGATTTGAAAGCTGGAGCTAACGTCAAGGGAAAAGATAAAGTCATCGGAAATCAGGTATGGAGTCGATTCTTTCCTCAAAATCTAAGTTGCGAAGATTCAGAATCTAGGGTCAAACTTGGTAAAGATATAGAATCTAGACTCAAAAAGATAGTTGAAAGACTAGAGTCTTTAGCAAACCAGAGAGATATCCTCAATCTCAAGGAAAGTGTAAGAGGGAAGCCACCACCAATAATACCCTCAACCTCTTTAGTAGATGAATCTGAAGTGTTTGGTAGAGATAAAGATAGGGAGGAGCTAATAAAAATTTTGCTTGATGATAATTCACAAGAGAAAGGAATCCCTGTGATTGCAATAGTTGGGATTGGTGGGGTTGGCAAGACAACCCTCGCTCAACTTGTGTACAATGACGCGAGGGTGAAAAAACACTTTAGATTGAGAGCATGGGCTTATGTTTCAGAACAATTTGATGTATTCAAGGTAACTCGAACCATTTTTGAGTCAGTTACTTCAATGCATTGTAATGACACACAGCTTGATGTTCTTCAAGTCAAATTAAAGGAGAGATTGATGAGAAAAAGATTTCTGCTTGTTTTAGATGATACTTGGAATGAGAATTTTATTTTTTGGGATTTGCTATCAAGACCTTTAAAAGCTGGAGCCTACGGGAGTAGAGTTATTGTGACAACTCGCAATCAAAGCGTTGCATCACTCATGCGCCCTGTTTTTACTCATCGGCTACTACATTTGTCATATGCAGAGTGTTGGTCATTATTTGCAAAACATGCATTTAGTACTAGCAACCCTGACGAATATCCGACCTGAAAGGGATTAGTGAGGAAATTGTAAAAAAGTGCGCAGGCTTGCCTTTAGCTGCAAAAACACTAGGGGGTATGTTGCACTCAAAAGTTGAAGCTGTGGAATGGCGTAGAATACTCAATAGTAAGATATGGGATCTACCTAATGATAAGAGTAGCATCCTTCCTGCTTTGAGATTGAGCTATTTTCATCTTCCTCCACATCTCAAACAATGTTTTGCTTATTGTTCTATATTTCCAAAAGGCTATGAGATTGAAAAAGAGAAATTGGTTCTCCTGTGGATGGCAGAAGGTTTTTTGCAGCAGCCAAACAATATGGATTCAATGGAAGAGGTTGGGGATGAATATTTTCATGAACTATTATCAAGGTCATTTTTTCAACAATCAAGCTCTTGCAAATCTTCCTTTGTGATGCATGACCTTATCAATGATTTAGCTCAGTTTGCATCTGGAGAGTTTTGTTGCAAGTTTGAGAACGGCAAGTTGCATGGAATTTCTGAAAAGGCACGGCATTTTGCATTCGTGATGGACCAGCTTGATGGCCCTGAGAAATTTGTGGCCCTTTCAGAGCTGAAGTTTCTACGAACCTTCCTTTCACTACGCTTTGCAAATCCTGGTCGATGCTCTGCCTTATGTAAAATGGTCAGTGATGTATGGTTGCCAATTATGAAACACTTGCGCGTGCTTTCTTTTTCTTGTCCAACACTCACTAAGCTACCTGACTCTTTGGGCCAATTGAAACATCTACGTTATCTGGACTTTTCTGAGACTTCAATCAGCAAGTTACCCAGCTCGATATGTTCTTTGTGTAATTTGCAAACGCTGTTGTTGTCAAGTTGTACTAAACTCACTGAGTTACCAGCAAACATTGGTAACCTCATTAATTTGCGCCATCTAGATGTGAGTGAAACCAACTTAACAAATATGCCACCTGGATTAGGAGAATTAGAGAGTCTCCAAGTGTTGACTGATTTTGTTGTGAATAGAGGTAGTGAATCAAATATAAGTGAATTGGGCAAGCTTTCACATCTTCGTATCCTTTCCATCATAAGGCTGGAGAATGTAGTCAGTGCCGAAGCTGCTTCAGAGGCCAACTTGAAGAGTATGAATCATCTTAGAGAGTTGGTTTTCGAATGGACCTCTGACACCCGTTATGTACCAAATGAAACAGAAGTACTTGATCACCTGCGGCCTAATGAGAATTTGAAGAAGCTTACCATTGAAAACTACTGTGGTACACGGTTTCCAAATTGGCTAGGTGATGCTATTTTCTCTAATATGGTGATCCTACGTCTCAACAAGTGCAAAAATTGCACATCCTTACCACCACTGGGGCAGTTATCTTCTCTTCAGGGGCTCTTCATCACAAAGATGGAAGGATTAGAAAGGTTAGATTCTGAATTCTATGGCCATTCTGGAGTCAAGCCATTCAGATCTCTAAAAACTTTGTCGTTTGAGGAGTTGCCACGTTGGACGCATTGGATGCCTTCTGCCCATGAAGGTGAAGACTTCCCTTCCCTTCAAGAGCTTCGGATAAAGGAATGTCCAAATTTTATTGGGAACTTACCAAAGCTCCCATGTTCCCCGATAAATTTGGTGATTTCTCCATTTCCGAAGTTTCAGGCATTGACTGATCACAAGGAGGTTCAGGAGGAAAAGTCTTTCGATGAGGACAAGAGCTTGTTGGCGAAACCGAGATTCCGACCACGTTTGGCGAAGAGAGGAAGACGAGGCACTTAGATTTTCAATAATTCCAGAGTCACAATCATTTTTGGATAGATGTACGGATTTCCTTGTATTCATTTCGTTGCCATGAATTGTAGATTCTGAACTCATTGTTGACTTACGGTTTTTAACTGTTATCAAACTTACGGCTTTAACTGTCATCAAACTTTCGCTTTGGCACCGTAATTTATCGCACCTTGCCACGCGGACTAGTGAATCTGATAAATGTGGAATAATTATGGATCAAGATCATCTTAAAGTTGTTCTTGTTTTTTTTTTTTTTTTTTTTTTTTTTGAATAAAAGATCGTCTTAAAGTTTTTAGATAACTCTATCTGAGTTATTTTTTAATTTTTCAAGTTTTAATATTGCGTCCAATTTTTTTATAAAGGGTAAATTGCAAAGTATACTCCTAATATTTGTGGTTGCTTCAATTTTACACTTTGAAGTTTAAGAAATTGGGTATTACACCTTGAAGTTTGGTTCTGTTAGCAAAATCTCACCTTTTGTTGGAGCACGTTTGGTAGATTGTAATTGTAATTACATAGAAATAGGAATTGATGATGTAAGAAATCAGCAGTTGAGTTCCTCGTCAATGTAGATGGACGATGGTGTTGGATTTGTCTCTGATGAATACCTGCAATAAGACTCAAACTAAGAAAGTATACATCGATGTGGTGCTGGCCAAAAACCCTCCAATGATTAAGTTAGAAAAGAATTCCCAAGAAATGTTCTATCAGAGAATTTAACTTAAGAGTGGTTTTTGGAGAGAAAATTGTGTACCTTTTGGGTCTCTTCCTTCTCATTTTATATGTCCCTTGGTCTTTAATGGACAATGAATTTCTACATTTATGTGCAACGCCTCATGCGTTTACAGATGTGTGCTTTAATGTGTACAGCTCTTGAGTTACCGTTGCTTTGTCTGTTACTCTATGTTATGAATGCGTGCAATAAATGTGTAACGTATATTGGTTTCATCAATGCTATAATGACAAAGTAGTTAATTCCAACTCATCATCTGCCCCCTCATTCCTCTCTTCGTCCAAGGTGGCGAGATAGGAATGTGGATGTCTGTCGCTTCGTGTTTCGTGTGTAATGCATTTATTGCAAGTTGATGTTTCGACTGTCTTGAGACACATATACGGCTAGGATGGTCTCATCATGTTAGTTTTTTTTTTTTTTTTCGACTTTCCCACGCACGATCTTCCATTTATTCTGTATTTTTCCCTCTCTTTTTTCTTGTTTTCATTTCTGTTTTGCTTTCTTTCCTTTCTTCGTGGCATTTCATCTGCTTGGAGCTCTCTTCCTCACTGTCAATTCCTCCTCTATCTCTGGCAAGTCCTTTACTCCGTCTTCTTTTCACTCTTTTATGGTGGATTATTCTTTGGTTAGGCGGGATTGCCCCTCTATTTCTTTCTTCTTCACTCGTTTGTTTGGTCTCCTCAAGTCCGTAGGTAGACAACGTCCAGGAGTTACGCTTTTTGTAGGGAGGGATTGCCCTTACAGGTTTGTTTTGTTGTTTCTTTTCCCTCTGGTTCATTGTTTAGTAGGGATTGCCCAAACTTTGATAATGTCTGGTAAGGAGATTAGGTCCAACGAGCTTGAAACGGGTTTATCCTTGTCTGAGAATCGAGGAGTCCTTGAGGTTTCGTCTTCGTCTACTCCTCACAAAGCTTGGAGCATTTGTTGTGGTCTAAAGGAGAAGGACAAGAAAAGAATTAAGAATAGATTTCAATTTCCTTCTTCGGTTAAGGTTAGGATCCTTGATGACGATGATAAGGCTTGCCATTCTTACGCTGACAAAGTGTGTTTCTATGAAGTTGACTTTGTTAGTTGTCTTCGTTTTCCCATCCATCCGTTCATTAGGGAACTTTTCTTTCACTTGTAACTTGCTCCTGCCTAGCTAGTCCACAACTTGTGGAGAATAGTTATTTGTTGCATGGTGGTGTGGATGTCAGCCAATGACGAAGACACCATTAGGATAGATGAATTTTTGCACCTTTATCATTTGAGACGATCTAAGATTCCTAGGTACTGGGAGTTCAAGCCTTGGAATAGGAGTTCAAGGTTGATTCTTGATTCCCCATCGTCTCTTCGTAACTGGAACACGAGCTTTTTCTTCGCCTCTAGTGAAGGTTGGGAGACCATTCCTAGTGAAAACTCGAATGACGCCCCTAAATTTCTTCGTAGCTGGGGCACACCTATGTCTGATGCGTCTTTACATACATGTTTATTTGCACATTTTTTTGTGTATGTAGGTTTGACTCGTCACGTATTTTCTTATGCAAACAAAGTCCGTCCCTGACTGAAGAAGCGATACCACAGTCGTCTAGAGAAAGTTAAGGGATATTTGGAGACCGTTACCAAGTTTGACAAACTCATTTCTCCCTAGTCCCTTTTTCTTCACTTTCTTGGCCTAGAGCTGTCAAGTCAAGTTTGGAAAAACATTGAGGTTATCAAGAAGAGTAAGTACATGGGTTCTATATCTTTTTTTTGAGTAGGCTTAGTAAAAAGATGATGATCAAGACTATTTTATTTTATTTAGGGATGAAGACTAGGTTCAGCAAAGGGAAACTGGCTGAGGTTCAAGAGAAAAAGGCTAAGACGGGCCTGAAAGGAGGTCTTCTGTGGAGGAAGCATCAGAGGGATGGTGAGGGTACGAAGGAGGACCAAGTGATCACTTCCCCCGTAGCCTTGTCTATCCCCCAACGCCCTGCATCGTCCACTTCTTCTTTGGAGTTGATTACTCCTATTGACGATGGTTCCAAGGCTCAAGGGAAAGACAAGACATCATTGAGCTCTTTTTGGGACGATGCTAGGGTAGTCGTGACGAAGGCTTATGACGCGATTTCAGCAGAAGATCTCAGGCCTTTGGCAACGAGGCCTTCTCACGAGCTAATGTAGTCCCATGTTCATAAGGTCATGCAGGTATGAGTTCGGAATTGTGTGAAGATACTTTGTTTTTGTGAAGGTTTTTTCTAACTAACCTTCTCTTCTTTTTCTCCTTTTACTTTCTTAGCTGTTGGGTGAGTCGTTGTATCTCTTGGGGAAGTACTTGGACTACGAGGAGAAACTTGTGACGACTCAATCCAAGGTGGAGTCTCTCTCTGCGGAGAATGAGTCATTGAAGAACAAAGTCTCTTCTATTTCTGACGAGGTGAAGAAAGACTAGGATAGTCTAAAGGCTTTAGAGAAGACCGTCAATATTGAGAAGGCTTTCTGTAAATTGAAGGACAAGCAGATAGACAATGCTTTTTTGAAGATTTAGAAATCCAACTTTGAGGCGGTAGAAAAGTTCAAGTCTTCTGATGAGTATTCGGACAAGTTGTGCAATTACTATGTGGAAGGCTTTGACCTTTTCCATAAATATATGGCCAAGCATCATCCTACCTTGGATTTCTCTAAGCTTGATATGGAAATTGTTGAGAATGAGATCCTAGCTGATCGTCAATCTAAGGAAGTGGTTAATGAGGGTGGTGGTGTCAATGCTGCCAATGAGACTGCCGTGGACCCATCTTGTTCTAACTCCGTTTGATCTTGTGAGAGACCGCCAAAATTAGGGTGCCTCTCAAAAAAAAAAAGATTTGTGAGTGCTTTTTAGGGCACCTGTCTTTTTGAGTAAGTGGTGTAGAGTCGCCACTTATTTTTTATAAAAAAAATAATAATAAGAAAAACTAAATACAAAAAATACATGACTGAATTATACCATTCTCATTGATTGAATAAAAAATACATGTTTGAAAGATTGAAAATTACATGGCTTTGGGTCCTAGTTACAATCTACCCAAAATAAAACAAAGATAAAGCCTAGGTATACCTATCCAAAGAAACTAAATTCGGAGGCTAAGTTACGGAATGGGAAGGTGTTAGGCCCCCATTTTGCCCAGACAAAGTCTAGTCTTCTAGACTTTTGTGACCAATGTACCCCTTTTTATGCATGCTATGAATGACATGTTGTACATATGAAACAAACTAAATTGCACAAATTTATTTATGAATGCATCCTCTTCTTTGTTAAAAAAAATCAAATCTATTGTTGTGAGTAAAAACAATTGAACTTGGTTTATAAAAAAAAATTAGATCTGTTTTTGTTGTGTAAAAAAGGTGGTTTTTAGAGAGAAAATTCATATATGTTTATTAAATAAAACAAAGTCTTTTGGTTTTAAAAAATATCATATATGTTTTTAAGAGCTTAGAAAAAATGGTTTTGATTTATAAAAAAATCAGATTTGTTTTTAAGAACTAAAAAATTGATTTTTCTTTTTATGACAAAAAAATCAAATCTATTTTCATATGTTCCAAAAATATGAAAAAGATTGCTTGAGAAGAGGATTTCATTCATGAAATAAATTTATGCTACATGTATTGAATAAAACAAACACAACAAATACAACCATCCATGATCTTTTTCTTTATTTCAAAATCTACTATGTTAACAAAATCAGATCTATATCTAAGGAAGATACAAATCAGTTTTTAATTTAAGAAAAATTCAAATCTACATCTAATGAAGATGTAGACCTATTTTTATTTTGAGAAAAAATCAAATCTACATCTAAGGAAGATGCAAATCCATTTTTATTTTAAGAAAAATTTAAATCTACATCTAAGGAAGATGCAAATCCGTTTTTATTTTAAGAAAAAGAATTGATCACATGTAGATCTTTGAAATTAAGAAAGAGATCACAACAACAATAAAAAAAATCAAGAACATGCTCTAACAATATAAACTAATAATTCATGTTATGGATACTTGAAACAACTAAACTAAAAAAATATACAAACATGCATCATCACTACAAGAGAAGCATAAAGAAAAGAAAAGAGTAATTGGAAACAACCTCTTGCATGGAGAACTTCTTCTTCTTGAGAGGATGTTTTAGGGTTCAAAAAAATTTATGCAATTATCTTTGAAACCTAAAAACCCTAGTTTAAGAGAGAATACTAGAAAGGGATTGAGAAATTTGAAAGTGTGAAAAGGTGTCTCCCCTAGAGCGTAAAAGAATGTCTCTCAGAGCGTAAAAAAAGTGTGTTGAATTTTGAGATCCAGTCCCTATTTATAGAGATTGGAATGCTTAAAAAATAATCAACGACAGGTAGAATGCGAATCGGGACACGTCTTTCTTCGAAAAAGTCGAAAAGGGTGTGCCTTATCGGCACCCAAAGAGAGTTGGGCCAAACCCCAAAAGAGTGCAATTCGACACTTTGAAAGTGCCGTTCAGCACTCCAAAAGTGCCAAATGGTACTCTTGGATGCTGATCGCACTTTCGTGTTCGGGTGCGTTTTGGACTCCTTTTTTAGGTTTTCTTGAGCCGGTCCTTGCACTTAGACGTGTTTTCAATCCGTATTCTAAGATTTTTATCTCTTTCCTAGATAATTTAGGTCTTTTCAGGAACAATTATCTTGTAGATAAATATCCTGGAATAAATATTGATAAAGTTTAGATTATCCACAATTTTATTGTTATCCAATTATCCTTTTTATTCCTATGCAAGCAATCCTATTTTAAACACTAATTATCAACCAATCACAAAATTATTTAATTAATTTTAATTGTTTAACCAATCACAATTAACATAAATCAATTATGTGTAGTCGACTCTACCTAGACATAATGTATGCTGACTGTGCAAACTTTATTATGCGATATCTTTCGATCCGACAATCCGATTTGGGAACTGGACATACCCTTGTGACTGTTGGGATCTCAAGATCATTTTTATGATATGCAATGAATGAATTAATGCATGTAATGTAATCATGATTTTTTGGGGTACATGGATGGTCACTCTAGTCATTCTCCTTAATTAAATCATGGGTGCAAAATCGAGTGTCTACAGATCTGTTCTTACATATTCTCTCTTTTTTTTTCTTTTTTTTTTTTAAAAAATTTCTCCCTCTAGGCTCGTTGTTTTGAGCAGGTTCACATTTTATCATGATAAAATTTACTTTCTAAAAGCTTTTTTCCTTCGTTGTTTACCTTTCATTTATCATGTTCTTGCTTGACTTGTTTGTTCTTTCTATATTGTATTTTTCAAGTCATATCTGTATGACGGACCGAGTTATGTTTCAATAACTCTTGAGGCCGTAAGATGACGAGGTCATATACCAACAACGTTCAAAATTATGTATTAATAATTCTTTCAAATATTCATTGTATGATGGTGTGGTTTTGTGTTAGTAACGATTGCTTCATGACGATTAGGGTCATATATTAACAACTCTATAAGTAATGATAATTAATCATGCATCGGTAACTTTATAAGTCATGTATCAATGACGGTCCAGTTATGTATCAATAATTTTATAAGTCATGTGTCAATGATGATCAGTTATGCATCAATAACTTTATAAGTCATGTATCAATGATGATCAATTATGTATCAATAACTTTATAAGTCATGTATCAATGACAATTAGTTATGTATCAATAACTTCATAAGTCATGTATCAATGACGATCCAATTATGTATTAATAACTTTATAAGTCATGTATTAATGACGATTAGTTATGTATCAATAACTTTATAAGTCATGTATCAATGACGATTAGTTATGTATCAATAACTTTATAAGTCATGTATCAATGACAATTAGTTATGTATCAATAACTTAATAAGTCATGTATTAATGAAGATTTAAGTCATATATCAATGACATTAGGGTTTTCTATGAATAATAATAACGACAACTTCTAAATAATATTGTTCTCATGCTTTATTGATAATAGAGACGAAAATGCTATTGCTTGCAAGATATAAATAAGGACAAAAGATACATTCAAACGTAATGAGAAATTGGGAATTATAAAAGAATAGCTTCCTATTTTGGTAGTTTGATGTTTAGCTCTGTAGTATTGTACATTTTAGAGTAATCAAAAATGTATTGTGCGAAAGTATGGAATTTGAATAACTAGTGGATTATGTTATTCCTTGAGTATAGTGTAGATGTTTTGAATATCTAGTGAGAAAAATTTATATCAAGTAAGTAAAGAAACAAGAATAAGAATGAAAAGAAAGAGGAAAGATTTTGTTTAAAAGTTTAGTTGGTTCTTGTTAATATCAGGTTTAAACTTGATATTAGCATGCCATTCATGGTCACAAATTCAGGTATCAGATTTGGGACGTGACATATGTCACCCATGTTGTAGAGACAATCATCCATCCCTTGAGCCTTGTAGAAGGCTAGTTGCATATTTTCCATCTTTTCCTTCATGGCCACGGTGTCCGTGATGAACTTCTCAAATTGCTTGTTCCTTTCATATTCAGCTTTATTCCTTTCATCCCAATCTTCCCCTTCATCTTCATCATGTATCTCCACATGTATGGGCTTCTTAAGCTTGCTCTCCTCTAGCTTGGTGAGGTGTCCACCCATCTTTTTGAGAGTATCATTTTGTTCTTCTATTGCCTTGAATATTTTTTGTGTGATCATGACATCAATTGGAGCAGCCATTCCTTCTAAGATACTTCCTCTTGAAATGTCTCTTCTTGATATGTTTCCTCAATTTTGACCAGATGTCTTCCTTTCTTTTCTCGGATCCAAATTGGAGTGTGGACATGCTTCCTTGATCTTGGTGTTGCAATAGTGCCTGAAAAGAAGTCCCATTTTATTAAGCCCATATTCCAATTAAAAAGTCCTTTTTTTTTTTTTTACTTAGATGTTCTTAGAAAGTCTTTAAGTCCATTTTAATGAAGGCTCAATTACAAAATCACTCACTTTCCTCTCATGAACCTTGCTCCTTGTTTCATTGGGCTTTAGTACATTTACAACAAGCTCTCATCTTACTCTCATGGGCTTTCATTAGAATGTGCTTAGAGATTTTCAACCCTTTGTTCTCAAACATGGGCTTACAATGTATTCATCACCTTTAGGCTTTTCCTTCTTTATTATCATCATCAAATTTTTTTTTTTTTGGAAGTAGCCCTCTAGCTAGAATATATTGTAGCCTTCCTTACAAAGTCCATGAATTTCTCATCATTTTAGGCCTTGGCATACAACAAGGAGGCCCAAGATTAGGAAATTTCATATTGACTTTGTAGGATGTTGGATGCTAAGTCCATAGCGTACTTGTTACCTTAGGCCCAAGGTCCTCTTTTTCGAAAGGCCTTTTGATTTGGGCTTATGATAGCAATTAGGCTATGGTCTTATGAACTTTTCAAGTTAAGATATACCTTTGGACTTTGGGACAAGTCTCTTACAAGTGAGAACTTCTTTTCCTTTATCCCAATTTCTTAGGGTATACCATAAGATATATGTCCTTTAGAATTAGGTGAACACAAGATATATGGTTAAACAAACAAGATATATAAAGGGTACTCTCTTATTGATAGGATCTAGGATCTCTCTAAGTGTGGGTAGGCTCCCTAGAGCTAAAGGGACAGATTAGTAAGTCACTCATAATTAGGTGGGTCGTGATTCTAAGTGAGAGTCTAAATGGACCTTTGTGGATTGGTGGCAAACCATTAACGTACTTAAAGCCCATCATAGGCAATAGCACAGATTATGAGTTGGTGGGATGAACTTCGAAAAACTTTGTCCCGAATGGAGCATAATCATTTTCCCACTCATCACCAACCGAGGTAAAGGGACAAAAGAACCAAGTGAAGTGTGTGCAAACAAGTATTGAACAAGCCTTTATTAAGATTAAGAAATAGGACACATTGGAATCAAACTTTCTATCCCCAACGGAGTCACCATTGTGGGCGTAATGGGAGGGGGGAGTATGCCTCGGCCGAGTGGACCAAGGCGGAGAAGAGATGGAGTCGTCACCAAAATTAGGTCTAGGAACCATATGTATAACGCCCTTATGTGGAAGGACTGATCTTACTACTAGAGCACATCTAAGCATACAACATGGCATTTCATCCCAAACCCTAACATACATTTATTTTGGCAACTCATATCAAACCTATCATACATCTATCATGCATCTCATATTATCTCATCCAAGGCAACAAACAAATCATGGCAGAAACACAGGTATGGTAAAATCAAAATAAACATGTGATTGTATCTAAACATCAAGAACAACTCATCCAAACAAACATATTCATACTCACCATCAAACATATGTTCCAAATGCATGTTCATATGAATGCATGACTTACCTTACTACACCACAGCACCTATGCATTAATGCATGGACATATGAATGCGTGTTCATGGCAAATCAAGGAAAACATTGAAGGAAAACCCTAATCTAACATGTTAAGGACAAATAAACACACAAACAGAGAAAGAAAGACTTATAAGCATAAAACAAGACAAGGCAGAAGCATGTTAAATAAGAGAAATAAATAAACAGAAGCAAAAAGAGTTGAATTAGTGTTTCAAGGCACGAGTATGCGTGTACATACATAGGGCCTGCATACGCAGCCCAGTTGTATGCATATGCATACTTCGAGAATGCGAACGCATACATGCCCAAACCTTAACCCAGAAACAATAAGAACAAAGCATAATAGAAAACAACTAAACAACCTAGCATGCTTTAAAACAAAAAACAGAGAAAACCTAAACTAAACAGGCATATTATAATATAAAACAAACAATTAAACAAAGATAAAACTAAAGATTAAAGCAAGAAATAGAAAAAATGCTAGAAGGTTTATAGCTCAAAAAGCAAAGCCCTTAAGCTTGATTTTGACTGTTCCCCTCGGTCAATCTATTCACAATCAAATACAAAAGTGATTAGTAATCTTAAAACTCGAAGATCAATGCCAGAAAATGCCTCAATTAGAAAATATTGACTTGAGGATGTTTTGTGAAAAACTTCCTTTTTGATTCACTATTTCTAGTGAATTTTGTGTTTTCCCTTAGGATTTTCTGTGTTTTGAAAAGGTACCATGTATGGCTTTATATAGTGAGAAATAGGGGTTTGAAACAGCTCCCAGACGATGTGAGATTTATTCCAAACCTCAACTATAATGCAGAAAAACTTGCCTTTCATAGTTTATGGAACCCGAGCATGCACACACATGACCGTGTATGCGTACGCATGCATGAAGCATGTGCACGTAGATCTGGAGCATGCGTGCGCATATGCGTGTATGCATACGCATGCCTTAGGGTTTTCGTGGCCTTTATTTTCCAAAAATAGCTTTATTCAGTTCATAAAAGAGTTACATTTTCCATAAAATGTGGTTTAGAATTTAGAATTTCAACATCATTGAGGAACAAGGGCCTGAGTCGTAAGGGGTATAAAATGTGGTTTCTACACCTATTCAAAGTGTAAAGAGTGTTTTGGAGCTTGGGACATATTGGGTATTTTCCAAAATAAGCCGGTAAGGCTTGGCGGTGCAATCGAGCGGTATTGCAGGATCCAAGAAGCTAATGAAGACAAGACTTCAAAAAGTCCGTTGGTAGCTGGAGCTTGGAGGGCTCAAGTACTTTGGGTAGATTAGGCTTGGAGGGTCTTTTTAGTATCTTTGTACTCCAACTTATTCACTAGTGGATCATTTTGGCTTGGAGGACTGTAGAGAGGTTTTTACGCTAAGTTCTTCGATTGTCCTCTTTGATAACGCGTCTTAGTGTTATCTCGATATTTGGATCTCTCTTCCCTTACTCTTTATGCTTTATACTTATTGTCTATTGTATATGCATATGTTTTAGAGTAGTTCCGGCCTTATTGCATTACACTTTCTCTTATTCCGCACTTAGTTAAGTAAGGTAATAGCAATCTAGCCATAAGTTTAAAATTAGGGGTCAAAAAAAGCTATAGTCTTTTGCACTATTTGAGCTTTCAGATATAATAAAAAATGATGAGTGAGAAAAATTGTGGGACTACCAAAACTTATGTGGAAAAATATTAGAAAGCAAGTAATAGTCAAACGTCTTCAATTTGGTTTAAAACTCTCCATGTTATTGAATAGTAGTTGATTTAAACTCTCATTTTGACAAAAAAAAATTAATAAAAAAAATGATGTGTAAAATTGTGGGACTACCAAAGTTTACGTGGAAAAATATTAGAAGGCCAACAAAAATTCAAATGCTTCAGTTTTATATATATTACTAGTCGATAACCTGTGCAAATTAGGGATGACAAATTTTCCCTATCCCACCTTCACTCACCCCACCCTACTCACCCCCGCACGAGTTTTCTCCACCCTGCAAAGGTAGGGGCAGAGATGGGGCAAGATTTTTTCCTAGCCCCAGGTGTGGACACAACAGAATGGAGTCCCCACCTAGTTTTTGCAATGGTCTAGGAACCATATATATAGCGTCATCTTGAGGAAGGACCTTTTGATCTTACTACTAGAGATATGGGTTTGGAGTTTAGGTACGTTTTTGGGAAGGTGTTAGGCACCCAAGACCGTCCAACCTTAAGGTTGGCCTCCCATCATTATGTCTTACATCTTAACCTTGATAAAATCAAGTTTAATACTTGTATCCTAAACTCACACACACAACACTAGCATACATCTAAACATACAACATGGCATCATTCATCCCCAAAGCACATACATATCTACCCTTAAACAAAAGAAAGCCAAACCCATACATGAAAAACCCTAGCATGTGAAACCCTATCATATCATTCATCTCAAACAAAGGCAGCAACCCAATTATGGCAATCATAAGATCATATAAACATTCATACTCAAAATCAAACATCATATGAACATATTCATCATAAATGATGCATGTCCATATCAATGCATGACTTACCTTTACTTACCTTGCAGCAACTCAACACTTATAGTATTAATGCATGGACATATGAATAAATGGCATGGCTTTAAAACTAAGAAACCCTAATTTAAACATATAATAGAAAATAAACAAACAAACATATGAAACAGAGACTTTGGAAGCATAAAACCACAAAAAAGAAGACTAAACAGAACAACATGTGAAAGCAAATGCAAAACAAACAAATAAAAAAATTATAGTTTCTGGGCAGCGGCTTGCGCACGCAATAACAAGCCTGCATGAGCATAATCAAACCTGTGTGCACAAGCAAGATTATGCGTACACAGCCTCTTGCCCAAAAAACCTAAAAACACAAAAACAAAGTAGAACCTGAAAATGGAATTCTAACAACCTAACATACATAAAAATGAAAAGAACTGTAAAACTAACCTAAACAGACATACATAAACATAAACTAAGCAAAGAAACAAGATTAAAATAGAGATTAAAGGCAAAAAGAAAAAGAAAGGGTTTAAGGGATACCTTAAACAAAAAGCTCTTCAAGCTTGATTTTTTTACCGTTCCTCTTAGTCAAATCTATCACAATTCAATAAAAAAGTGATTAGAAACTTTTAAACTCAAAAAATTGGGCCAGAAAAGGTCCCAGTCAGATAAAAATGACTTGAGGATGTTTTGTGAAAAACTCCCTTTTGATTCATTATTTCTTAATGAATCTTAGGTTTTTCCAGTGGGATTTCTATGTGTTTTGAAAATGTACCATGTAAGGCTTTATATAGTGGAAAAATGGGGTTTGGAACGGCTCCCAAATGATGTGAGATTCATTCCAAACCTCATGCATTATTGCAAAAAACTTGCATTTTTTATGTTTCTGAAACCCTAGCTGCGTATGCAAGAGTGTGCCTGCATATGCATGCTTTGGCCCACGTACGCAAGTCGTTGCCCATGTACGTGGGTCGAGGGCCACTTTGATATTTTATTTCCAAAAATAGATTTTTGCTCATTTAAAAGGTTATATTTTCTATTTTAACACTCCTCAAGTCAATTTGATATCTGATTGGGCTCTATACTGGCCTTGGGCCTTAGAGTTTGAGCATCATTAGGGAACGAGGGCTCGAGTCGTAAAGGGTATAAAATGTGGTATCTACAGATGCCTCTCTTTTGATTTGTGAGCTTTGCTAATGGAATCAAAAGAATAAGAAGAAAAAAATTGTTTCAACGTACGGCTTGGGCACAACCCACGCACACGACACACATCACGCATACATGGGGCAAGGTGCAACTCTTGAGAGCTGTGTGAGATTTGTATGTCTGAAATCCCACCTTTGTTGCTCGGGAAATGAGCAACGACAGGTTCATTTTCTTGCCACTTGCAAGAAAATGGCGAGTGACTCACTATCCTAGAGTCACTTAAAAAGAAAAACAAAAACAAACAAGGGCGCTCTTCAAGCTAACCCAACAAACAACAAAAGGATACAGCCTTTATGGTGTCCATCTGGGGCTCTTGCCTCAAACTTCTTCGAGTGACTTGCTCCTCTTGTCTTTTTCACTTCTTTCTCTACCTTTTCTGGTGAGGCTCTTGTCTCGGGTTAACCTTGGTCTCTTTCTCAAACTCTATCTCTACCTTTTTCTACCGTGCCTACATGTTCAATTCCAAAGGATATGTGCACAAGTAGTCTTGATTGTTGAATCCACTAGGGGTGGTGAAAACTCACTGAGGAGTAAGTATGTATAGGGAGAAATCCTCTGCCTCTTTCATGACTTACTTAGGGATGAGAAGTTCACTGAGGAGTAGTAGAAATTGACTCACTGAGGAGTAGTGTAACTTTTGTAGATGTATGATCCACTAGAGAAGAATCTTCTGCTTTCTTCATGGTTTGCTGAGGATCTTGAAAAAGAATCTTCTTCTTCCTCATTGGAGATACTATAGGTGTACTTGATCCACCGGGGATACTTTAGGGAAGAATCTTCTACTTCCTCACTGGGGATTGTTTAAATATGCTTGGGTCCATCTAGGAAGAATCTTCTGCTTCCTCCATGGGGATGATGTTCTAGATGTGCTTGATCCATTAAGGAAGAATCTTCTGCCTCCTCCATGGGGATGATGCTCTAGATATGCTTGATTCATTGGGGAAGAATCTTCTACTTCTTCCATGGGGATAATGTTGTAGATATGCTTGATCCATTGGGGAAGAATCTTCTGCATCCTAACTGGGGATAGTGTTCTTGAATTTATGTGATCTACTGGAAATGGTTTTGGGATGCACATGCTTCATTGGGGGAAGAGTCTTCTGCTTCCTTTACTGCTCACTGGGGAGTTCTTGGTGATTTTATGCCTAATTGAAGCAATCTTGAGATGCTTTTCTTTTTTGGAATTTTTTTTTTTTTTTTTTTTTTTTTTACTGTTCATGACTAAATTACACGTAGTTTAGTGGTGAGGCCTAAACTACACGTAGTTTAGCTATCAGGTATGTTCCCACCTTTTTTTTTTTTTTTTCCAACGGTTACCAACTATTTCTTTTTCTTCTTCATTCTCTTCATCTCCCTCGTCTCTTCACATTCTTCATAACTCCTCTTTTTTTCTCTCTACAAAAACCTCCCACTCCTCTCTTTCCCTCACACCATATGATTCTCTCATTCCCACATACTCCCTCATTCTCTCATTTTCTCTCTAAACTCTCTTCATCTCCTCCAATGGCACCCAAGGCCAAGAAGTCTTCATACGTCCTTTCCTATGATGCATTTCACCTCACCCGCTGGAGTTGGGCAGTGAGATTGATGGGGTCTCCACCATTGACATGCCGGCTAGAGAATCACATTTTCATGGCTGAATCTGTAAGTTTTTCAAACTTTTTCTCATTTTCAAGTTTCTCTTTTATCTTCCGTTTTGATGTGTTTTTGGTCATGCAAATGCTTGGGTTTTGTTGTGGGATGGGTTTAGATGAAAACCTGACACATTAGGAAGGATAGGAACATGTTTAGGATTTTGGATGATGTATGCTTAAAAATATCGAAGGACTGTTTCTGTCTGTGCTTCTGCTTGCGTAGGCACGAGCTTGTGTACACAGCTTGGATTCATGCGTACACAGCTCTATTCTTGTGTATGCAGCTCTATTCTTGAGGCTCTACGTACGTGGGGATGGGTTTACATATACGAGGTCCTGTCTTTGTACGTGGGCTTTGACCCACGTATGTGAGACACTTGGCAGAGGCCCTACTCTACCCCTTTTCACTTCTTTTTCAACTATTTCACTTCTACATGCAATATTAACACACCTTTTTGTCATTTTTGCACCTAAACATCACTGCATCCTTCTTTTTATTTCATTCTTTCATCGAAAACATCAATTTTTTTTTCATCATTTCCACTTGAATAAAGAATCTAATGTTATCTTCTTCTTTTGCAGTCCTCATCCCTTTATGTTGGTAGGGGAAGCACTAACAAGGTGGTGGAATGAAACAACCTTCTCATTCTTGAGACTAAGGCCTATATCCGGGAAGCGGGCTTTAAGCCTATCATTGGCCTTCTTCCAAAAAGGTTCGCAAGTGCTACCTTGGTGCAATGCCTTATTAAGAGGTGGTGGGATACTACTCACACCTTTCATATTGCTGAGCAGGAGATGACAGTGACTCCCTACGACTTCTACCACATGACCGGCCTTAGCTTCGAAGGGGCGATCATCAATTTGGATGGCGTGTTGGGCATCTAGCTGGGTCTTGACATGTTGGGGAGGAAGTACTCCACTGAGACCATCCGCTACTTCAACTTGGTTTCAGATTACATGCTTCTCCCACAAAGGACCACAGAGGAGCGCATCCAAATGGCTAGAGCCTTTCTTTTTCACTTGTTAGGAGCTTATCTCTTCGCCAATAGAAGGAAAATGGTGTCCTTAAGGTGGTTGACCCTCTTTCAAGACTTTGGAGTTGCATGGAGGGCCAATTGTGGGCAAGCATGTCTCGCCTATCTTTTCTCCTCCCTCGACACCCTTAGCTGGGGCACCTTGCGATAGCTTGTGGGGCCTTAGAAGTTCCTTGAAGTTAGTTCTCTTTCCATTTCTTGTATTTTCATTTATAGCTTCTAGTCTTGCAAACTGTATCATCTTGCAAAACGTCATCTTGTAAACTGTACCATCTTGCATCTAACTTGTGGCTTGTGCTTCCTTTTGCAGCGGTGGATTATTAGGTATAGCCTCATAACTTCAGTCACCGATCTAAATCTGAGGGAGTTCCCTCAAGTAAGGGCCCATCTTGTTGGGTTAATTTCAGATGAGGAAAGTTTAAAAGTTCCAGTTTTCATGCTTCTTTATGCATTTCCCTTAGGATACCCTCCTTCTAACCTTGTGTCATTATAGGTTAACTAGACTCCATGGGCTAGCCAACCCCTTCCTGCTTCTCTAGACTTGGAAGCCACCACCATCATTGCTTCGGAGATTACCCGGCCCTTTGAAGGAGCGGGCTTGAGGGCACTCTACTTGGCAGAGAGGGTGCAGTGTCAATTGGTGGGTAGGGATGACCCACAGATTCCAATGGATCCTTCTAAGTTCATGCTTGCCCCACACTCCATGACCAATGCTAAGTACAATTCCTAGGGGAGTGGCGTTCCCTATGCCGGGCGACTCCTTGAGGGATTGGACTATGAGGAATTCAACATCACTCGCCTCATGCCTTCTCTTACTGCTTAGGTATTTGCTCAGTCTTTTCTTCTTCTTTTCATTTTCATTCCCTTTGTTTGTCATGACTTCTAATGGTGGAAAACTGCAACAGGAGGAGCCTACTGTCGGTGAGCTCATTGACCCTCAACATCTCCCTTGGACGGTTTATGCTTACAGTCCTGATGGCTTTGCTCGGGAGGAAGTCATGCCCTGTAATCCTAATGACATGGGTTACCCTTTTCCTCCCAACATCCGGGTGGTGAGTTCTTCCTTCCTTTTGTTCTTTCTCTTCTTACCATTTCTCTTTTTTTCTTTTTTTTTTCTTTTTTTTTTCTTCGATCACTAACCCTTCTTTCTTTGAACTATAGCCCACTATCCAAAAGCATGAGGAGTTGGTATGGTTAGTTGGGAATCTCAAGCTAAAGGTGACCAACTATTCGATGAGCTTATAAAATCCTGGAGGGGCAGCCCACCCGAGCAGTGGTGATGATGATGATAATGATGACGGTGGTGATAAGAAGGATTCGGAGGCGACTCCTAACTACCAACCAAGGAAGAGAAGGCACCATTGATTACCTGCAGTCAAGACATAGGCATACAACGCACGTCTTTCCCTTTTTTGTTGCTTTTATTTTTATTTCCTTTAACAGACATTTGAATTCAGTTTAAGACAAAGGATTGTATTTAAGAACATTTTTTTACACTTATGCTTTTAATTGGGACTAGTACTTAATTCACAAGATATATGGTCAATTGTATGTTTCTATACAACATTGCTTTCTTTGATGCTTGAAATCTTGTGCTTGGAATGTGTCTTGAATGATCCTTTAGGTTATAGGAACCCTAGGGATGCCCTGGAGTGGAAAAACCATGCTTAAAAATAGGGGAGGATGGGCTTCTTCTTCGTGCTGCTACCAATTATTGGATCCCTTCTCAGCATATTTTTTGCTTCAATAGAATAGAACTATGCCCCACTATCGAAGAATTCAGTGCCATCATGGGTGAACCGGAGATAGACGATCCCATCTTCCCTACCATAGGTGGGGATCTCCCCTCCTTGCTACAAGTTGTGTTAAGCGTCCCTCCTACTACAGTGAATAGGTGGTGTGTCTTCGACAAACTCAACCTTAGGTTGGTTTTTGAGTACTTTTTTGGCTTGGCCCTTCCCGTGGGTGAGAGGCCACGTTCATACTTTCTTCGTGCCTTTTGCTTGTGTACTCTTGCAAGGTACTTCTTGGTCCAAAGGTCATATTGTGTAGACCTCCGGATATGCATGGTGGCTTATAAGCTAAAGAGAGGTAATCTGGTGGGCTTGATCTTGGCAAAAACCCTCAACGGTTTGGATGCCTTTCATAGGAAGTAAGCAAGTTTCTTTGTGGGAAGTCCTCTTCTTCTTCAGGTATAATCCCTAACTTTTGCCTAGGTTTTCAATCTAGCGAAATTCCTCTAATTTTGCATGGATTGCCTTCCGGTTTTCAACCCATTGAGGCACATTGCTCTCTCTTCTTTTTTTTGCTTTTCTCTCTCTTCTTCTTCTTCTTCTTTTCTTTCTTTCCTTATTTCTCCCTCTCTCTTTTTTTCAGATATGGCTACAAGAGAGGCTTCAATTGCTTCAACCTCCTACCGTAGCCCTTAGCACATACCTCCCTAGGCAGACCGTTGGCTTCATCAAAATGACATGAGCTTTGAGGCATACATGGAACTTATGGGTCACATTAAGGAGACTGACATTCAGTGGGTCGTGAAGTGGTGGCACATCTCAAGCATGGTCCATAGTTGCTGCAAGGATTGTTGTGTGCCTTTAGTTGGACTTCGTTGCTGTTCATACTACTCCACTTGTTGTATCTCAAGGAAATTTAGAGAACATCAAAGAGCTCCTAATGATGAAGGTGCCTTCCACACCAACGTGTTTACCAACAGGATCTTGGGTAGGATTTGTGAGGCTTGGCCATGTCATAGGATGACTAGAGGCATTGCTCCTCCTCGATACATCTATCCCACTGCGAGGTACAAGCAATGGTTGGAGGATGACATGAAGTGGATTCTGAGGGACAAGAAAGCTTACATGAAGACTAGCAAGAAAGCAAGGAGGACTGAGTGACCACCTTGATATGCCCCATATTTTACTTTTCTGCACTTTTATGATTCTCATGTTTTTGTGTTTGAATTTAATAAAGGATTGGAATGTTCCAAATCCCCTATGAAAACAATCTTATTATCTTTTAACTTGAGCAATGAGAAAATCACTTTTTTTATTATCTTTGCTTATTGTCATCTCATTTATTATTTTTCTTTTTCCTTTGTCATGTAATTTTTACCCATGACGTCCCTTCAAGAATTTTCACCATGCCCATGGTCTTTTCCCCTAACTTTTGCCTAGACCGCCCTTTTAGGTTTTCAATCAAGCGGGGTTCTCTTGCTTTAATTTTTGCCTAGGCCACCCTTTCGGGTTTTCAACCTAGCAGGCATTTTTTCGCTCTTTTTTTTTTTTTTTCTTTAAATGCTGTATTTCCGAAGTCTATCCATGTTAATTGGGTGAAGCATCTCTTCCCCATCCAAATATGTAATTCTCGTAGCACCTCCAGACATGATCTTCTTAATGATAAACGGCCTAGACCACCTTGGCTTCATCTTTCCTCTTGGATCAAAAGTCTCATCTCTAAGCACCTTTAGGACCAAGTCCCATTCTTTAAGGCTTCTTGGTTTCACCTTCTTGTTGAATGCTCTAGCAATCCTTTTTTGGTACCCTTGTGCATGATATTGTGCCCTAACCCTCTTCTCATCTAATAAAGCCAATTGTTCATATCTTGCCTTAGCCCAATCCTCTCCTAGGACCTTGGTTTCCACCAACACTCTCAAAGATTGTATCTCCACCTCAATTGGAAGCACCACCTCGCTACCATAAACCAAAGAGTAAGGTGTTGCCCCAGTCGACGCACGGATAGAAGTCCTATAACCCCACAAGGCAAACAGAAGCTTCTCGGCCCAATATTTGTATGTTACTACCATCTTGTCTAGGATGTTCTTCACATTCTTATTAACTACTTCTACGGCCTCATTAGGTACTGGTCGATATGGTAAATACTTGTAATGCTTAATGTCATATTCTTCCATGACTCTTAGAACTTCACCCTCAAAGTAGGAACTGTAATCAGAAATGATCTCTTAGGGCACTCCAAACTGACATATGATGTTGTTTTCTAAGAACTGAGCCACATGCTTAGCCTTCAATACGGAGTAGGAGGCTGCTTCTACCCACTTGGTGAAATAGTCAATTGCTACCGGAATGTATTCATGCCTATTTAAAGCCTTAGGAGCTATCCTTCCGATCACATCTATGCCCTAAACCAAGAATGGCCATGGAGAAATCATGCTGTACAACTCACTAGGTGGTACATGGTTCAAGTTGGCATGTGTTTGACAATTATGGCAACTCTTCACATAGTCCACACAATCAATCTTCATTGTATTCCAATAGTACACTATCCATAGGATCTTCTTGGCTAACATTCTTCCATTCATATGAGGGCCACAAATCCCTTGATGAACCTCTTCCATTACCTTCTCAGCTTCTTCCTTCTTCAAGCAATGAAGGTGTATACCATCATAGGACCTTCTATGGAGTTGTCCTCTACATAGGATGTATTGTGTTGCTATCATCCTAATGAAACGACGTTCTTTCTTGTCAACACCATCCGAATATGCCCCTAGTTCCAAGAACTCCATGATGTCATAGTACCACAGAACTTCCTCTTCCTCTACGATCATTACTGAAGCTTCAGTCTTCCCTTTGTGCACTTCCTTATAACATTGCTCAATCTCCAAGGGTCGTGTCCACACTCCCTCGGGTATTTCAACCATGGAGGCTAAGGTAGCTAAGTCCGCAAATTGATTTTGAGCTCTAGGGATGATTGTGTACTCAATTTTTTTAAAGGTCTTAGTCAAGTCCTCCAACCATTGTTGATAAGGCTTCAAGTGTTCCTCTTTCACCTTCCACAACTTTTATGCTTGGGCTATAACCAAAGTTGAATCTCCAAAGACTTTGGCCTCCTTTACCCTTAATTCTCAAAGAGCTTCCATTTCAGAAATACATGTCTCATATTCAGTCATGTTATTTATTGCTTCAAAGTTCAACTTGATTGCCAAAGGTATGTGAGATCTCTCGAGAGTGATCAAGGGTATTCTCATTCCATTCCCATATTGGTTTGTAGCTTCGTCAAAGTATATCTTCCATGTCCCTAACTCAACATCCAAAATGTCCTCATCTGGAAAGCCTTATTTACCATCTTCCCCCTCTATAGGATTCTCAGCACAAAAATCCGACATGACACTCCCTTTGATAGTTTTTCTATCCACATACTTCAAATCGAATTCTGCCAATAAGATCAACCATCTTAATAATCTTCCACTCAAAGCAGGCTTCTCAAAGAGATACTTCAATGAGTCCATTCTTGCTACCACCCATATTTTAAAAGGTAAGATGATATGTCTCAACTTCTGTATGGCCCAAACGAGTGCAAAGGCATGACTTTTCTACGGGAATGTACCTAGTCTCATAATCATGGAACGTCTTGCTCAAGTAGTATATGGCCTTCTCATTCTTGGCACCGTCTTCTTGTGCAAGCATACTTCCAATCGCATCCCCTATGATGGAAAGGTATAGGAGTAAAGGTTTTCCATATTGTGGAGGCACTAGGATAGGTAGGTGGAGGAGATATTCTTTGATAAGTTCAAAGGCCTTTTGGCACTCATCATTCCATGTATGTGGTTCATTTTTCCTTAAGGGTTTGAAGATAGGCTCACAAGTGAAGGTGAGCTTGGCAGTGAATTGACTAATGTATTGTAATCGACCCAAGAAACCCCTTATCTCTTTCTCACTTCTGGGTGGAGGCATCTCCAATATGGCTTTGATCTTGGATGGGTCAACTTCTATCCCTCTATCACTCACTAGGAAGCCTAGCAATTTTCTGACGATTACTCCGAATGTACACTTTTGTGGGTTCAATCTTAGCCTATACTCTTTAATCCTCTCAAAAAACTTCCTCAAGTTTATGGTGTGGCTTTCTCTATCCTTGAATTTCGCTATCATATCTTCGACATACACCTCCACCTCATTATGCATCATATCATGTAACAAGGCTGTAGCCATCCTTTGGTAGGTTGCCCTAGAATTCTTGAAGCCAAATGGCATCACCGTGTAACAGTAGATTCCCCATTCGATAGTGGAAGTGGTTTTGGTCATATCTTTGGTAGCCATCTTGATTTGGTTGTACCCCGAAAAACCATCCATGAAAGACATCAAGGCACTTCCCACCGTGTTATCCACCAAGACATCAATGTAGGGGAGAGGAAAGTCATCCTTAGGGCATGCTTTATTCAAGTCCCTAATATCCCCACACATCCTCACCTTCCCATCTTTCATAGGTACAGGCACGACATTGGATATCCATTCGGCTTGGTGTACAGATTTGATGAACCCTACCTTTAATTACTTAATGACTTCCTCCTTGATTTTTAAGAGCCATTCGGTCCTCATTCTTCTCAACTTTTGTTTGATGGGTTCCATATAATCGTGAGTATCAATGTGGTGTTGAGCTATCTCGGTGTCAATTCTAGGCATATCTTCATAGGACCATGCAAACACCTCTTGAAATTCCATGAGTAGTTCTTGGAGATCTTTTCTTTCTTTTTCATTTAGAGTTGAGCCAATTTTAATTAAGCGTGGATTCTCATCATTGCCCAAATTAATAGTTTCAAGAATTGGTTCCATAAGTTCAATTTTCTTTTCCAATTGTTTATTAATTTCATTTTCAAATTTATTTGAATCATTTAAGTGCAAAATTTCAATATTATAGGACACATCGAGTAAGTCAAATCAAAATTCATCTTATTGAAATATTGAAAAGTACATTGGAACTTGCATTTAGGGGTGTGCATGGGTCGGGTTAAGGGGATTTTTTGACCCAACCCACAATGGTGGGTTAAAAAAAATTCAATCCAACCTAACCCACATGGGTCGGGTTGAACCCATAGGTTGGAAAATTTTTGCTATTACTATTATTATTAAATTGAGCAGAAAAAATATAAATATAAATATATTTAAAAAACCCAAAAATTAGTATCAATGTAACTTCTTAAAGGCAAATAACACTAATGACTAAACAATAATAGTAATTTACTAGGGTTTGTGTAGACTAATTGGCTTTTATATGGGATAGGAAAAGCTGGTTATATTAAAAAAATTATTAATTATATAATATATTTTAAATATATATTAAATATATGGGTGGGTCGGGTCGGGTCGGGTCGGGTTTGGCGGGTTTGGAATTTTATGGCCTTAACCCAACCCGACCAACTGTCAAAAAAAAAAATTGTAACCTAACCCAACCCAACCCACCAAGCCCTAAAAACCGACCCAACCTAGCGGGTTAGGTTGGGTTGGGTCAGTTTTGGCGAGTTGGCTGCACACCCCTATTTGCATTACAAAAATTTTTCCCCAACCCAAGTCCAATTATTAATGGGCCCCACAATAGGCATGATGAATTCTGTCTTTTTTCTTCTTTAAGGCTTGCCACTCTTCTCCTCGCCCTTCTTCAGCTTGGCAGGCCAGTCCTCCCCCTTCAGAGGTTTCCATACATGCATAGCTTCAGTTATGTCATACAGATCCTCACCCTTATTGGGGAAGTTTCTCCCCACCTCGTCAAAGAACTAGTCTCTGCCATCCCCATTCCAACAGCTAATCATTTCATCATCTCCCTCTTTTCCTTCATTTTGAGTCAGCACGAGGTATTGGTCGTTGTTAGAGGAAGGGTCCATGTCGCGTTCAAGCATGAAGCGAGCTAGGATGACTTGAGTTATTCCCAACTTCGAGGTCCATTTTGGCTAATCATAATCTTCCCATGATCCCGCGTCTCCCAATTCAGAGATGTCGTTGACACAACCCTCTTGAAAGTCCATGGTCCAAGAGCACTTTTCAGTTGTGGTATAATGTTGGGTAGAAGTAGGTGGACCTTCCCTTCTGTCATCATGATGTTGATGTCTTCTTGAGTCAGCTTACTTTGCCCATGATTAGCCTTGTCTTTTTCAGCTTCCTCCTCTTCTATCTCAGAAAGGTGGCTTATTATCTTCTTAAAAACTTCAACTTGTGCCTCCACACACTCGAGCATCTTTTGCATGAGGACCTTTTCACTTGAAGCGTCCATCTTTCCCTCTTGAGTGGTCTTCCCTTTAAATGTCTCACCTTTTATTGGACTTGGATTGGAGTGGGGACGCGATGTCTAAAAAGAAGCCTCATTTTCATTAAGTTCATGTCCCAATTAAAGGTTTTTTTTAACTTCTTAGATGTCCTTAGAAAAATTCTTTAAGTTCATTTTAATGAAGGCCCTATTACAATATCACTCCCTTCCCTCTCATAGATTTTTTTTTTTTTTTTTTTGCCCCTTGTTTCATTGGACTTTATTCCATTTACAATAAAGCTCTCGTCTTACTCTCATGAGCTTTCATTAGAATGCACTTTGAAATTTCCAACCCTTTGTCTTAAACATGGGCTTACAATGTATTCATCACCTTTGGTTTTTTTCATTTTTATTTATCATTTCACTTTCTTCTTTTTGAAATAGCCCTTTATCTAGAATATATTGTAGCCTTCCTCTCAAAGTCCATGAAATTCTCACCATTTTGGGCCTAGGCATACGACAAGGAGGCCCAAGATTAGAGAAGTTCATATTAGCTTTGTAGGATTTTTGATGCTAAGTCCATAACATATTTGTTACCTTAGGCCCAAAGTTCTTTTTTTCAAAAGGACTTTTTTCCATTTTGGCCTATGATAGCAATTAGGCTATGGTCTTATGAACCTTTCAAGTTAAGATATACCTTTGAATTTAGGGACAAGCCTCTTATATGTGAGAACTTCTTTTCCTTTATCCCAAAACATCTTAGAGTATACCATAACTTTAAGGCCATCCCTTCCATTTTTAACATCTTTTATTTGTTCTTTAGAATTAGGTGAACACGTGATATCAGGTTGAACAAACAAGAGATATAAAGGGTATCCTCTGTGATAGGATCTAGGATCTCCCTAGTGTGGGTAGGCTCCCTAAGGCTAAAGGGATAGATAAGTAGGTCACTCACAACTTGGTAGGCTATGATTCCAATTGATGGCCTAAGTGGACCCCATAGTGGATTGGTAGCAAACTTTTAACGTACTCAAATCCCATTATAGGCAATAGCACTAATTGTGAGTTGGTGGGATGAACTCCGAAAGATTTAGGCCCGAATGAAGCCTTCCATCTTCCCACTCATCACCAACCAAGGTTAAGGGACAAAAGAGAACAAGTGATGTGTGTGCAAACAAGTATTGAAATAGTTTTTGTTAAGGTTAAGAAATAAGACACATAAACTCACTATCCCCAGCAGAGTTGCCACTGTGGACACAACGGAATGGAGTCGTCACTAGTTTTTGCTATGGTCTAGGAACCATATATATGGCGTCCTCACGAGCAAGGACCTTTTGACCTTACTACCAGAGATATGGATTTAAAGTTTAGGTACGTTTTTGGGAAGGTATTAGGCACCCAAGACCGCCCAACCCTAAGGTTGGCCTCCCATCATTGTGTCTTACGTATTAACCTTAATAAAATCAAATTCAATACTTGTATCCTAAACTCACACACACACACTAGCATACATCTAAACATACAACATGGCATCATTCATCCCCAAAGCACATACATATCTACCCTTAAAAAAAAAAAAAAAGCCAAACCCATACATGAAAAACCCTAGCATGTGAAACCCTATCATATCATTCATCTCAAACAAAGGCAGCAACCCAATCGTGGCAATCATAAGATCATATAAACATTCATACTCAAAATCAAACATCATATAAACATATTCATCACAAAAGATGCATGTCCATATCAATGCATGACTTACCTTTACTTACCTTGCAACAACTCAGCACTTATGGCATTAATGCAGGGACATGTAAATGAATGGCATAGCATTAACATATGAAATAGAGACTTTTGAAGCATAAAAACACAGAAAAGAAGACTAAACAGGAAAAACATGTGAAAGTAGAAGCAAAACAAACAAATAAAAAATTAGGGTTTCTGGGTAACGACTTGCGCATGCAATAACAAGTCTGCATGCGCATAATCAAGCCTACATACACAAGCAAGATTATGCGTACACAACCTCTTGCCCAGAAAACCTAAAAACACAAAAATAGAGTAGAACCTCAAAACGGGAATTCTAACAACCTAACATACATAAAACATGAAAAGAATTGTAAAACTAACCTAAACAGGCATACATAAACATAAACTAAGCAAAGAAACAAGATTAAAACAAAGATTAAAGGCAAAAAGAAAAAGAAAGGGTTTAAGGGATACCTTAAACAAAAATCTCTTCAAGCTTGATTTTTTGACCATTCCCCTCAGTCAAATCTATCAAAATTCAATAAAACAGTGATTAGAAGCTTTTAAACTCAAAGGATTGGGCCCAGAAAAGGTCCCAACCAGATAAAAATGACTTGAGGGTGTTTTGTGAAAAACTCCCTTTTGATTCACTATTTTGTAATGAATCTTAGGTTTTTCCCGTAGGATTTCTGTGTGTTTTGAAAATATACCATGTAAGGCTTTATATTCCCCTCAGTTAAATCTATCACAATTCAATAAAACAATGATTAGAAACCTTTAAACTCAAAGGATTGGGGCCAGAAAAGATCTCAACCAGATAAAAATGATTTGAGGGTATTTTATGAAAAACTCCCTTTTGATTCACTATTTTCTAGTGAATCTTAGGTTTTTCCCATAGGATTTCTGTGTGTTTTGGAAATGTACCATGTAAGGCTTTATATAGTGGAAAAATGGGTTTTGGAACGGCTCTTAGACAATGTGCGATTCATTCCAAACCTCAGCCATTATTACAGAAAATTTGCCTTTTTTTTTATATTTTTGAAACTCTAGCTGCGTACGCAGGAGTGTGCTTGTGTACGCATGCTTTAGCCCACGTACGCAGACCATTGCCCACATACGTGGGCCGAGGGTCACTTTGGTCTTTTATTTCCAAAAATAGATTTTTACTCATTTAAAAGATTATATTCTCCATTTTAACACCCCTTAAGTCAATTTGATATCTGATTGGGCTCTACACTGGCCTTGGGCCGTAAAGTTTGAGCATCATTAAGGAACAAGGGCCTGAGTCGTAAGGGATATAAAATGCAGTGTCTACAGCGAGGCTAAAAAGCTCATCCCCACCTCGCCCCTACCCTGCTTTATTAGTGTTAAAAACTTAGTTTGTATTACTAAATATTTAAATGCATAAATCATAAGACTTTTTGTTTTATCATAATATTGTCATATTAAACACTTTGGGTAATATTATTTAGTCTTGAATAAAAATTAGTTTGATTTAATGTAATAAATTTATTTGTGATTTCAAATATATTTATATTAACAAAACAAGTTTTATATAATAAAAAAAATTGTAATACGTGTGGGGCAAGGTGTAACAGATTAACATGAAGTTAAGTTTTGCAAGGCGGGGATGAGGCAAAGTAGTTTGCCCTCTCATACCAAGAAAGGCGAGGACAGGGTAATAAAAAATCATGCGGGGCAGAGGTAAAGTCCCCATCCTTCGGCCCGGACCCATTGCCACCCCTATGTGCAATGTAGTAAAGTGTGACATTATATAAATTTTTCTCTCTATTATTTTTTTATTATTTGAATTTTAAATTTAATAACTATGGTAATTATTAATTTTCATTTATTATGATTATTTTGTATAAGGAACTAAAGATTCTACTATTAGGCATTTTTTATGATTTTATTTGTATTTGGAACTATATTTTTTTGCTATTAAAAAAAATATGACATGTCATGATTAAAGAGAGATTACAAAGATAGATATAAATATAAATTATTACAGCCTTTAATATAAATATATATATATTTATATATATATATAAGATTATTTTTTAACAAGAAAAGATATAAATAAATTATAGATACTAAATGATATCATTTTATTTGTTGGATGGACTAATCAATTTTTTTTAGAAAACTAATTCTCAGTTGAGTGTTGACAGAATACTTAGCATTAGATGCTATTGCTAGGCCGTCCGATCAACAGAAACTTTCTTTCACCTCTGATTAAATCCTACGCAAGAAAATCGATCTCTTTCTGGTATCCCTCTTCTCTCTCTCTCTGTTAAGATAACTTTGGATCCGCCTCTGCCTGAATATTGCTAGAACTGGCAGATAGATCTATTTAAGTTTTTTTTTTTTTTTTTTGGTTAATGAGAAGAAGATCTGTTTAAGCTTTCAAATGCGCTTTCCGTCCCGCGGAAGACTAATTTCTGCTATATATACCTTATTTGCCTGAATCTTTCAGGGATTGGAGAAGCTCAACTTTATTCCTCCACTATTTGTCTCTCAGTTCCAAGTTAACTTTCACGAAAGGGAGCAACATGGCTGGGGTTGGAGCTGCAATTCAGGTGCTATTGGAATATGTGGATTCTAGTGAGGTCATTGATTTCTTTGTAGTTCGAAAACTCAATTGTGATTTGCTAGAGAATTTGAAGAGAGAACTGCTATCTATTGCTATGGTGGTCGATGATGCTGAGGAGAAGCAGATCGAGCACAAAGCAGTTAGAGAGTGGCTCCAACAGCTTCAAGATGATGTATTTTATGCGGAGGATCTCATGGATGAGATATGCACTGACGCTTTGCGACACAGACTGGATGCTGAACGTCAAAGCAAGAAAAGTCCGGTAGTGGAGTCCAAAAGGACTGCGATTGTGGTAAAACCGGTACGGCCTTTACTGTATTCCCCATTCCGACACCCCAGCAGTGAACTTTCGCCTCTTAAATCTCCGGCCAAGTCTGCGAAATCTCAGACCAAGTCAAGAGAAAAAGGGGTCAAAATAGAGAGGGGAGATGAAAAGAAAACAGAAAGTAATTTAGCCCTTCACCGATCCCGCCTCCTTCAGACCTCTCAGACTGAGTCAAGTCGGGAATGGAACCTCGAAAACAGGATAGAAAGTGGCCTGGAACAGATCGTTAGCAGCATAAGATCCCTTGCGAAGCAAGTAAATAAACTCGGATTCGGTAAGAAACAGTCTCAGAGAGCATCACCGCCTTCTTTTGTAGAAGAAGACTTTGAAGAAGTAGTATTCGGTAGAGAGTCTGAAAAACAAGCAATTATTGATCTTTTGCTGTCAGGTAATGCATGTTTTGAAGAAAATTTGTCTGTGATTCCGATTGTGGGTGACATGGGGATAGGCAAGACCACTCTTGCTCGTCTTGTTTTCGACGACCGCAAAGTAAGTCAACATTTTGATATCAAGGCCTGGGTTCAACTTCTGCATGCTTTTGACAATGTTGTTGACGATACTTTTGATGTGCTCAAAGTGCTCAAAGTAATTTTTGAGTCGTTAACTTTGCAGCCTTGTCGTCTCAAGAAGGTAAATTTGCTTCAAGTTAGATTGCAGGAGATCCTTAAGGGAAAGAAATTTCTACTTGTTCTAGATGATATGTGTACTAATAAATCAACCGATATTTACAAAAATATTTACAAAAAATGGCTGCTCTTCCTCTCTTCTTTTGAGGGTGCCGCAAAGGAAAGTTGTGTTATTGTAACCACAGACATCCGATCTATTGCATCAATGGTCGGCACTGTCAGTGCTTATCATGTGAGAGCATTATCAAACCCAGAGTGTTGGTCTTTATTTGCTAAATTTGCTTTTGGGAACGAAAACCCTAGTTCATATCCAGAATTAGAAGCCATTGGCAGACAAATTGCACAGAAGTGTCATGGTTTGCCTTTAGCTGTAAGAGCACTCGGGGCTGTCCTGCGCTTTAAGCGACAAGTTGAGGAGTGGAGTGCCATACTGGATCACCTGAAGCATTTGTCATTTTCAAGTGTAGGGAATGACATTATTAACCTTCATTTAAGACTGAGTTATGATCATCTTCCTGCTCATCTAAAGCGATGTGTTGCGTATTGTTCAATATTCCCCCCACATAATGAATTCGATAAAGAGAAGTTAATCCTCTTATGGATGGCAGAAGGTCTTCTGCAACAGCCCAGAGCAAATTGTAGAATGGAAAAGATTGGTGAGGAGTACTTTCAAGAATTATTATTTAGATCTTTTTTTCAACAATCAAGTCGCAATAAATCACGTTTCATGATGCACCATCTTATGAATAACTTGGCCTTATGTGTTTCTGGGGAATATTGCTTCATATTGAAGGACAATAATATTTCTCATATGTCTCTAAGGACCCTGTATTTGTCTTCTTTACCCACATTGGTAGCAGAGGACAAGGAAGACATAGAATGCAGCAAAAAAGTATCTATGCATCCATCTGTTTCAATAATACTCAAAGCCATTGATAAAGCCAAGTTTTTAAGGACCTTTTTGCCACTGGCTCATGAATCACTTCATTTAAGTAAAGTTGGGGCGATGAGTTTTTTGTCCAAACTGAAGTTCTTACGAGTGCTTTCCTTATCTCATTATAATATCACTGGTCTACCCGATTCAATCGACATCTTGAAATATCTGAGGTACATAGATCTCTCTCACACAGCAATCAAAATTTTACCAGAATCAGTATGTGCTCTCCTCAATTTACAAACTTTGATATTGTCAAATTGTCGTTCTCTAACTGAATTGCCAAAAAACATGTGGACTCTTATTAAGTTGCGTCATCTTCATATTGATGGAACTAAACTAAATGAGATGCCAAAAGAAATGAGTAGATTAGAAAGACTACAAACACTGTCTAACTTTGTTGTGGGCAAAGAAAGCAGCTCAACAGTTAAAGAGTTGGGGGGGCTTTTGTATCTTCATGGGACACTTCACATTTCAAAGTTGCAGAACATGGCCTCTGCAAAACATGCAGCTGAGGCCCGCTTGGAAGAGAAGACATACCTTGATGAGCTAGTGTTAGAATGGGTTGAGTATACTGTTGATCCAAAAAAAGATGGAGATGTGCTTGAACATTTAGTGCCTCATACAAATTTAAAGAAGCTCAGAATTAAATTTTACCTTGGCTCAAGATTTCCAAATTGGTTGGGTGATTTTTCATTCTCCAACATGGTGTTCTTGTGTCTTAGCAATTGCAAGAATTGCTTAGAATTGCCACCAGTTGGGCAGCTCTCATCTCTTAAAGTCCTCATTATTGAATGGATGAATGCAGTAAAGAGGGTGAGTGCTGAATTCTATGGGATAAATAAGCCATTTCAGTCTTTGGAGACTTTAACATTTGAGGGGATGTTGGAATGGGAAGAATGGCTTTCATTTGAAGTCAAAGGTGATGAATTCCCATGTCTGCGAGAGCTCTGTATTCGGAGATGCCCCAAGCTGAAGAGGAACTTACCCAAGCAATTGCCTTCTATTGTAAAAGTTGAGATTTCTGAATCTCTGGAGCTCATGAATACACTTACGATAGAGGCATTATTATGCAAAAAACTTTTACATTACCATGATAAGGTTCTGTTCGTAAGTAGAGATAAAGTAACCTCATTCTCGGAGCAAATGAACGTCCTTACATCTGCAGGTGCCACAGAATCCCCATTGCCTATTACTCAAGGTGCCATGGAATCCTCATTACTCAGGACTCAAGGTGCCCTGGAATCCTCATTGCCCTTGACTCAAGATGCTGCAGAATCCTCGTTTCCCATGATGCAAGTTGCCACAGAATCTGATGAAGCTTTTGTTCCAAACAACACCTGGTCCAAACAAGATGGACTGCAAGACCTCCCTTTTGAAAGCATGAAAGTTTCAAGAATGTCACAACTGATGGGATTAACAGGTCTACATAGCCTCAAAATTGAGGGATGTGATGCTCTGGAGTTCATGCCTGTAGAAGTGATGACCAGAAACCCTTTTCTCCAACATTTATATATCATTAATTGCTGTTCTTTCAAGTCCTTTCCTAGAGACCATCCACCCACTGCCTTGAAATCTCTTTATATCCAAAACTGCAAGCAGTTAGAGTTTCTCCTACCGGCAAAGAGGATGCACCAGTTTGCACTTCTTGAACATTTGTGCATAGGGAGTAGCTGTGATTCCATGAGTTTCTTCCCATTAGACTTCTTTCCAAAGCTTAAAAGTCTTTCTATCTGGGCTTGTGCAAATCTGCATTCCCTTTCAGTGTCAGTGGAAATTCAGAAAGATCTCACATCTCTTGAGGCTTTGGAGATCAGGGATTGTCCTAATCTGGTATCCTTTCCAAAAGGAGGATTGCATACCCCCAACCTGACAACCATTTGGTTCTCCAATTGCAAGAATCTCAGGGAGCTACCTGATCAGTTGCACTCCCTCACTTCTGTCCATTCAATGTTTATAAATAATTGCCCGCAACTTGTATCACTTTCAGAAGGGGGTTTGCCTTCCAACCTAAGCTTACTCTGTATCACTTTTTGTGACAAACTTATGCTCGGAACAGAGTGGGGGTTACATAGGCTTGACTGTCTTAGTCAATTGGAGATTGATGGTGGATGTGAGAACGTGGTGTCATTTCCAGAGGAGAAGTTACTGCCTAGCAATCTCAATTCTCTACGCATCAGTGGACTTTTGAATCTCGAATATTTGAACTACAAGGGTCTTCAACGCCTTACTGCTCTTAAGACACTGGAGATCAGCTGTTGTAACAAACTCCAGCCCTTTCCAGAAGAGGGTCTTCCATCCTCACTGTCTTTCCTCTGCATCAACGAGTGCTCTTTGCTGAAACCGAAACTCCAAAAGAAGAGGAAAAGATTGGGCTCTTGCATAGAAACTGATGAGGAAGAAATCTCATGAGCAAGTCTAGAAGAGCCCTTGTTTGAAGCAATGATGCAATTGCAGCAAGGTACTTTTTCTACACGTTGAGCAATAAGTTTTGACCTGATAAATATTAATTCAAGTTACTGTACACTGAAATAATTATTGCACTTACTAACGTCTTTTCTTTCCATCTTGCACCATCTAGGGCAATTTTGAAGACTCTTGGGCCACCAGCAATTGCTCAAGTTTGTACGTTGGTTTTTCTGCAGTTATTTGCGTTCACCCTTTACACTATGTTTTTGTTGTGTCTTTTCTACCTTTGTTTCAAGATCAATCAATAGTATTTTGTGAATATTTTTGCTTCCAACTCCAATTTTCGAACAAGTTCAAGGATTTTATCGTGCTTCTAAGGATTATGTGGCTTCAGCTCAAAGAGATCTTCTTATATGGGGGAGTTATACAGTCAGAAGAAGGCTTTAAAAAATGATGTGGAGTGAATTTCTTTGAACTAGTTTGGTACATTTTGTATTGAAAGATGCATGTGTTTGTAAGTTGGATATAAATTGAGGGTCTAGTTATTTTGAGTGTGAGAATGTCATTGTATGTATTAAAACTTTGGGATTGTGAGTTGAGATTGATTATTTACCACCAAAACAAAACAAAAAAAAGTTTGAGATCTAGAGTTTGAATTGAGTGTAATGTGATATGCCGATTTGAGTTTGAGGGTAAGGGTGCTTTTACAAAAGTATCTAGTGTTTGTAATTCATATTGTTAATAGTGGATGTTGGCATTATTGTGGATGTAGGCTTGTAATTGGCAGAACCACGTAAAATTTTCATGTCTCATTTATGTGGTGTCTTTCTACTAATTATAACTCTTCAACATATCGGTACCACAGGTCACTGCAAATTGGTATTAAAGCAACGTTTGTGAATTGTGACCACTAACCCAAAATTTCTCTTACTGGTTCAATATCATTGTTACTAAAGTTGATAAATGTAGTCTCTCATTGCATTTGTTGATTCAAGATCAAGAACTGTGAAACCTCAACCACCGAGTCAAGTTTGTTCATACTGACACAGTCATTCGACCCTAGAGTCTCTGTTTTCTAAATTCAATCTTGCAAAGAAAATTTCTAGATTTCCCTATATTTTCAAGGACCATAAAGTACCAGCAAGAAAGAGTAAATTAATCCAAGTTGAAGGAATGAAAGTAGTTGAAAGGACCAAAAATAACATTAATAACTAATAAAAAAAATAACATGTCAATTAAGGAAATAGTGTAAAATAACTTTGGAATTCAAATGGAATAGAATGAAAGAAAAGAATATATGTGACCGACCTTAATTTATCTGTTAAAGATTCATAGCCGACTCTAAAATTATGATATTAAGGCTGTGTTTGTTTCAGTGGTAAACTAAAATCTGATAACATTTTACACCCGGGTGTGTGTTTGGCACCACTTGAAAATATAGTCAAACTGAATTCAGTTTGACTGTAAAATAAACTTCCCAAGCCGTAAATTCATTTCAGTTTCTATTTTACGTTCAAATGATTTCCAGGACTCATAGAGAGCAAGAAGAGAGAGCACAGGTGGCTGCCTAGCCAAGCTCTGGCCAGCCCAGATCATGCCACTCCCACCGCCCAAATCACACCGCCCCACCGCCCAAATCACGCGCCGGCCAAGCTTCTTCTTTTTTCTCTCTTCTTCCTTAACTCTTCTTCTCCCTCTTGCTCAACGTCGTCGATCTGGTCGTCACCGACCACCAGCCCACTCCACTCCACCCCCAAACCCACCCAATCTGGCCGCCGCCGTCCTCTATCCACTCTGATCCTCTCTTTCCTGATCTATCTCTCTTTCCCTTAATCTCTCACTCTTTCTTCCTTTTCTCACCGATTAATCATGTAAATGTTTTTATTTGATTTTTGGTTGTGTTAAGTGTATATTTTGAAATTTTCTTTTATAAAATTTGTTTGGATGCTAAGAAAATAGCTGAGAAAATGTGAAAAATTTGTAGGAAAATAGCATTTTTAGAATGTTACCAAACACCAGAAATCGTTTTCCAGACTATTTTTCATTGCAGAACCAAACACCTGGATTCCATTTTCCTTACGGGAATTCACTTTCCTCTGCATTCATTTTACACTCGGAATTTGATTAACATAAAGCCAAACACAGCCTAAGGCTTTGTTGTTGATCCCTATCTTTTCAAGCAATAGGGATGGCTTTTTTTTAACCATTTTTTCTATCATCTGTTTTAATTAAGAACTAGTTCTCAAAGACTTTCTGGACTTGACAGATTGGTGAAAATCCAAAAAATAGTCCATACTCCATACTGCCTGGTTTTACACTAGAATTTTAAACAATCATAACTTTGGATCTTGGTGGAGTTATGAGACCTACGATTTGTCAATACAAAGCTGAGTCAACTTGCGCTTCCTAGCTAACACATTACGGATGTGTTTGGATACCGCTTATTTTGCTGAAAACTAAAAACATTGTAGCAAAATAATTTTTAAATGTGTGAATAGTGTCGTGTGACACATTTTTAATAAAAGTTTTGTTGAAAAAAGAGGTTTGTGGGTCCCATGAACAGTGTATGGGACCCACTGGACAGCCACAGAATGCGTATCTCACCACCCACAATATGCCAAAAGGACTTATAAAAAATAAGGGACATACCATTAGGTCCTGGAGCAGTAAGAGGTGCCATTTGGTCAAGGGCCAACCTCACCTCATCAGCATGGAAGTCTCAGCCAAGCATCCCAGCAGCCTCCTCAGATATGGCTGGGTGAATACCACTTAGAATATCGTCGAAACCTGAAGGATTTGAAGTGGTATAGATATTCTTGAAATATTGTTCAATAATACGACCCATTCTACCCTCATCTTCCCTCCACACACCCTCACTATCCTCCAAACCAGCAATGAAGTTGCTGCAGTTCCTTTGATTTGCCCTATAGTGGAAATACCGAGAATTGCTATCTCCTTCCTTAAGCCATGCATTCCGAGATCGCTACTTCCACATACATTCTTCCCTATTTTTCAACCTTTGGATCTCTTCCCTCAGCATATAAATTCTTTTCTAGTTAGTTCTATAACTGCCACCTTCTTCTGCTTCTTGCAAATCTTTAAGTTTCTTAGTCAAAGAATTACGGACATGCCCAAAACCAAGGGAGTCAATCTCGTACTGAAAGCTGTACCGGTTTGACCAGTGGTACGATATATTTCGGTATCGGTCAATACCGGTGTACCGTTTCGGGTTTACCGCTATTTTATATATTTAATATATATATATATATATATAAACTAAATATTTTTTAGAAAATAATAACATCCTAAAATTTAAAATCTATTGTGAAAATATTGTAAAAATATTATAAATATAACATTTTTATTTTTGTTTTGGTACACATGTCTCAATTTTCAACTACATTGTTAATAACTCACCTTTTTTTCATCTCCACTCATCCTCTTTTACTTTTGCAATTTCTCTTTCTTTATTTTTATCTTGATTTTATCTCCTCCACATGTTTACCTTTACTGAGTCTTATCTCATTTCAAATTTCAAAAAGCAAGTCATCTCCTTACTTTGGTTAGTCATCACCTGGGCACCCAAAGGAAAACTCAAAATCTTTGAGAAACAGTAGAGATAAAAAAACGAAGAAGAAGAAGAACATCAGAGGAACACAGATGTTGCAGAGACCACGAAGAAAAATGGAAAGCTAAGCAGAAAAGAGACCGAGATACATGAAAGATGCATCAGATCATGAAATTTGTTGAGAAATTATCTTAGGTGAGTGAAAAATTACAAAGAAATCTACGTTTCTGTTTTGGGCCGGTATCTATTTTCCAGCCGAAATCCGGTATTTCGGCCGGTACAGCCGGAACGCTCCCGGTACTGCCGGTATTGAAACCGGTACGGAATGAGGTCGTTTCTGTACCGTTCCAGGCACCGGTACGGTACGAAACTGACTACATTGCCCAAAACACTTTTTGTCCCACACCTTCAGATTGAGTTGACACGCCAAGATCTTTTGATGAAAACCCCAAACCGATTCGGACACAGCTTGCTCACCCCAAGAATATTTAATCACTAATTCACAAGATAAATCTTTTAGCCACATTGCTTCAAACCAGAATGGTTTGTCTTTCCTATATAGAAGCGCTTGAATTCAGAATCTGAACAAAGCAAAAGAGGTTTATGGTCTGAATGGAAGGCTTCAAGATGATGAATTTGAGAAGTGGGGAAGTGCAAAATCCAATCAATGGTTGCCACACCTCTATCCAGACGAATCCAGGTGTTTTGTTCACTCGGTCTACGATTACACCAAGTAAAAGGGTAACCATTAAAGCCAAAGTCTTTCGATCTACAGTAGTCCAAAGCATCCATGAAACTCTGCATTTGTCGCTCAGGTCTATCCAACCATCCCAATTTCTCATCTGCAAACAAAATTTCATTGAAGTCACCCAGACATACCCAAGGCAAAAATATTTAAAGTACATTCTGCACATCTGAAAGCATAAATTCAGCCATCCCAATTTGTTGCTCAGGTCTATTCAACCATCCCTGAAATATTTAAAGTACTTCTACGGTCCAAGTAAATCATGCAGAATGTAGTAATACCTCTAATGTATCTTTTCTTTTCTTTTCTTTTTTAATTTTTTGCCATTATACAGCCAAATCCTTTTTTTTTTTTTTTTTTTTTTAATTTTAGTTCATAGGTCCATTGGTCTATGGACGATATAGAAGAAATTAATTTTCCTTCTTCTTTTATACTCTCTTCCCCACTCTCTCAATATTAACTAGGATTGAATCTCACATTTATTGTTTTTTTTATATATAAATAATCTCACATTTATTTTACAAGAAGAAAAAACTTTATTAACTAAATACTTGACAATAACACTTTCTGTTTTTTCTTAACAAGACTTCATCCAATATTCTATACTCACAAGTAGTCATAAGAGATAAAGGTATCACTTTGCCAAAAGTGCATTAGCATCCGACATCCTAATTTTACTACAGTTTAAAGAGGTTGAACATGTGTATGTGCCTCTGCACATCTGAAAGCATAAATTCAATGTAACCTATTCAGCCAAAAATAAAAATCATTTTAACCCCACTTCTTTTGTGAAATTATTAGAATGAGTAATGCTCCAACATGATCATTTTTTTATTTTTTTTATTTATTTTTTTAAAGTTAATCCACCTAAACATACTGCTAATGGTTGCACTGGTGCAACAAATGTTTAGGCTCAATACAATTTCCTACTAAAGCTTCTCATATCTTTCCTAGAGCCTAGAGTGGAACGTACAATAATAAGATCATTGGACTGGTTAAAATTATAGCCTATATAGGAATATTTTTAGCTTTTATATGGTAGCTAAGAAGTAACAAAGAAGTGCTATAAGTTGACACCATTACATTCTTAAAGGACCTTTTTTTTTTTTTTTTTTTTTTTTTTGAGAATTCTTCTTTAAGGACTTTTAAAGCAGCAATATTGATTAACTCAATAGATAATTCCATGGCCTTTTGACAAAGAAAAACTTGTCTTTGACATTAAGCTTTGAAGTGTGGATGGTTGAGACCACACTGGTGTTCTAGATTCATTTCTTGATTTTGCAAGAATCATTAACAAGTTGTGCATGCAACCAATTGCATCAATAGTTTAGGCCGTCCGTGGGAGCGTGAATTTCCCTTAAAGGCAAAAGTTGTACAGTCCAAACATGTTTATTGGAGGATTACCGAAACACCGTCACATGGCAGAGTAGCCAAGATGCTTAGAACAGGTCCTTTAGAATGAGTACACCTGAACAAGTGAAATGCAAAACGTGCAACAAATGTTCAACATAGTTAGCATATATAGTTAACAATACCTCTACATATATAATTTTTTTGGGGTCGGCTATGTACTCTCAACAAACTAATCGAGATTAGCCACATGAGGCGGGGGAATGGTGTTCCCAGGATGATAGGGTTGGTGAAATTGCTGAGCACTTGCCAAAGAAATTTTCTCTGCCTCGAGTCGCCAACAGAGTGTAAGATTTAAGGAGCAATCAATAAAATATTAAGGTTTAGATATGTACCTCTAGACACTATGAGCAATTTTTTAACAAATCATCTATAGAGAAATTGCACAGCTATGGATGGGGCTGGGGGCAAGCCAATATAGCTTCTTAACATATTGTATAGGGAAACATCCACTACCTATCGTGGATCACATATCAAAGCTCTACACTCTTCACTTACATAAGAAAGCACAAATAAATTAACATAAACTGTAATAAGGCTTCCAGGAACATAAACTGAGCTTCATTCATCCTGTTTTGACTAACATAAAATATAATTAATGGAAGCCCAACTTAACCCTAAAATTCCCTCAGAGAGAATTGAAACTGGAAACCTGAAAGTTCTTAATAGCAGCCGAAGGGGACTCCAATGCACATGTTAGCGCTGTACTTGTTGGTGAACAAGTAGATAGCTGAAACTGGAATTGCATTTCGTTATAGCAGCCAAACCTAACAACAGTTATCTTTTCTTAAACAAAATCTCAAAATCCATATACCAAATATGTTTTTGGGCCAATCCTCTCCTTTATCTAGTTCATGTTGCAGTTTTAGATGAGGATAATAACAAATTGTTAAGACTAGAATGAGAAGCTGGCAGCCCCACCTTGAGAAGATTTAAATTTTATCAGATATAGGTTGAAGTGATAAGGGGGTGTTTGGATTGGAGGTATCTCAAAACTCAAAACTTATAACTCAAAACACATAACTCAAAAACATAACTCATTTCTCAAAACTCTATCTAACTCAAAACCCAAAACTGAAAAAAATTGTTTGGCTCCAATATCTCAAAACCATGCTCCACATCTCAATTCTCAAATTTTTTCACTTTTTGGTGGAGCCCACAGCCTGCACAGCCCACAGCCACTGAAGAGGGTCCCACACGTTTGCAATTATTTACGAAAAATGCCACAAAAATCATATTTCAAAAACTGAAAACAGCTTTTGAGGAGTTCTCATTTCTCATTCTCAAAACTCAAAATTTTGAGATATGAGAACTGGAAACAAATGCTGGAAACTAAACCAAACAATATTTCAGCTGGTGGGTCCCACGAATTTTGAGTTTTGAGTTAAGATTTTTGAGTTTTGTAACTCAAAACAGGCCAATCCAAACACCCTCTAAGTCTCTGGATGCTAGGAGAGGTAATACAGTGGTGCAGAGGATAATGGTGCAAAAATACCAGCTAAAACAACATATCGGTATCAACTTCAGCGACTTTCTTAACATACATGCCTGACACTGAACCCTGAAAATTTGCGAAGAATCTATATGCCAGCTTCAGAAAACTTGAACCCACTTCTAAAAGATCATGTAACATAAGGAAACCAGTTGAACAGTCATGCAAAATGAAATTAGATGTATATCTGCTCTAATGTATGCTTGGGTATGAGAACTGGAGAAAAAACCTCAAGATTCATTTTCTTTTGGGAAGTAGATGAAACTCATACTTGCCCAAACAAAAATTACTGGACTTATACGATTGATTACAGTTATATAATCGATCATAGTCACCAATTATTTGTTACAGTCTTCTAAGATCTGTTTTTTTTAACAAAATTTGCACAGAAAAGGAGACATATTTCTATGCTCCTCTTATTATTACTACTTCAGTGGAAGAAAAAACATGAAAGATGTAAACATGGACACCCACTATACGCACCAAGAAGCTAGTATCAATTATATGAATTATAAACATTTAACCAACCCTTATATGACACATTAAAAAACCCTGTTCACAAACTAAAATCAACTTATATCAGATTACTCCCAACTCACTTTAACCTCAACTCTTTGTTGTTGTTGTTGTTTTTCTTTTCTTTTTTCTTTTTTTTGGGGGGGGGGGGGGGGGTTTGGTGTTGTGTGAATGAATCAATCTCAACTCCAGCCCCAAAATAAACCAAACTAATTCTTTAAAGACATCTGCACGTTTGCTTAAGAGATTTCTTCTGAGCATATTACTCCCCATATAAGAAAACTACTTTGGGCCGATGCTACAGAATTGTTAGAAGCAATGATAAACTGATCAGTATAGATGATAATAACCTCAGGACTAACATATGACATAATTACAGAAAATAAGAATAAAAAAACAAAAACTACTGCCCAGATAACTTGCATAACAACTTCAAAAGTGGGTCCAGACTTCTTCAAAAATCCTCCAGTTGCTGTACATGACATGAAGAAGGAAGGGATAGTGAATAACTGCAGAAGAACCCACATGAATTTGAGCACTTGCTGGTGGCCCCAGCAGTCTTCAAAATTAGCCTAGATATATTATGATACATGATGGAAAGAAAAGATTATTTTAGTAGGTGCAATAATCATTTCACAATGTACAGTAAATTAAATTGATGTCTAGCAGGTCAAATTGCTATTCATCAACTGAGTAATAAAATTACCTAGGTGATAGTGTTTTCATTGCTTCAGACAAGGACTCTTCTATACTTCCTTATTAGTTTCTATGCAAGAGATATGAGCTATCTTGGACCAATATTTTGTCTCATTTTGGAGTTTTGGTCTCAGCAGAGAGCATTTTCTGCTCCAGATAAAAGACAAGGATGGAAGACCCTCTTCGGGATGGACTGGAGCAGTAAGATGCTGAAGCCCCTGGTCATCCAGATAAAAGTAAGCTCCTTCTAGCCCCAATTTGTCCAACAAATCAACTACATTTCTTGCCGCTGCAGGAATTCCTTAGCTGCTGGTGAGAGGAGGGCTTTTAGGGACGGGGAAGGCAGTGGATAGTGCACTATTCATAGTAAGTTTTTTGTTTTGACTGCTGCTTGAAAAAGCGCTGGAGCAGAACCTCTTTTTAGTTCCGTCCTTTTGGCAAGGATCGGCTAGCAAAGAGCAGTTTTGGATATGAAGAGAAAAAAGGGAGGCAGGCAACCTCTCTTCTGGCATCAACTCAAGCTTCTCACAGCAACTGATCTCCAACTTTCCTAGCAACGTGAGGTGCTGAAGCCCTTGGCCTATGAATTTGAGATGTGGAAGTCTGCTGATACGAAGAGAAGTGAAGGTGTTGGGCAGCAGCCCCTCTTCTGGAAACAATTCCAAGTTACTACATCCACCTTCAATCTCAAAACAAGTCAGTGACACCATTCTATGCAAGCCCCACTCCTTCTGAGGCATCAGATTGTTGCAATTGGTAATCAAAAGAGATTGTAGGTTGGGAGTGGGCAACCCCTTTTCTGGAAGGAATTCCAGATTTGGGCAATCCTTGATTTTCATTTTTCGAAGAAATGTGAGATCAAAGTGAAGGTTGTTTGGAATTGAAAGGGACTTGAGATTCCTACAGTCCTCAATATGAAGATCTTGAAGCTTGGTAAATAAACCTAATGGTAGAGATTGAAGAGAATCACAGCTTCTCATTATTTGCAAACTCTCAAGGACTCTAAATGGATGCATCGTATGCTCAAGTAGAAAGGGCTTTAAATTTCGACAATCACAAATAGAAATTGTTTTTACGTTAGTGAGAGAATCACCTCCAGGAAAGGAGCTGAAAGAAGGACAATTAACTATTTCCAGTCGTTGGACACTACAGTTGCCTTCAAACAATTCCTGGGACAGGGTCGTCAAAGCATCCAAATCATGCAGCTTCATTTCTTTCAAGGAACGGAGTTGATTTGGTAAGGTCCCAATCAATTTTGGACATCCACGTATATGAAGCTGTTGGAGGGAGGGGAAGTGTTCACCTTCATTTGCTAAATGTATCCAGTGTGTCCAACTTGGCAACTCCTCAAACAACAAAGTTCTAAGAGACGATAAATGACCCAGTGGTGTTAAGGACGTACAAATTTTGCACTTGATAAGATAAAGGAACACCATTTTAGAGAAAATGGCATCGCCTAACCAATTAGGAAACCTTAACCACCATAGTTTTCAATTGTAAGCTTCTTCAAATTTTTATGAGGTTGCAGATTATCAAGTATGTCTATTTCATTTTGTACCCCGTGAGTGTTAGAGGTCCATGTGAAAGCTAATTCATTAAGACAATGCTTACTTTTCAAGTCAGCCTCTGAAGCATCTGTAGCATCAACTACATTCTGCATCCTTGAGATGGAAATTGTACGAAGGCGTGCAAGCTTGCCCAATTCACTGATTTTCGGCTCACTATTTCTGCTCACAAAAAAATCAGTTAACACTTGGAGACTCTTTAATCTTCCAAATTCAAGTGGCATCTCTCTTAATTTGGTTTCACTCACATCTAGATGACGTAAATTAATAAGGTTTCCAAAGTTTGCTGGTAGCTCAGTGAGTTCAATACAACTTGCCAACAACAATGTCTGCAAATTATACAAAGAACATATTGAACTAGGTAGCTTTTTTATTGAAGTCTAGGAAAGGTCCAAGTAGCGTGGATGAATCAATTTGCCCAAAGTCTCAGGTAGATCAGTGATCACATGACAAGCAAAAGAAAGCACACGTAAGTGTTTTAGAAATGGCAACCATTTATCACTAACTATTTTTACTTAAGGCGGAGCATTGACTGGTATTTGAAAAGCCTAGTGGAAGGAAAGTTCTCAGAGACTTTACTTCCTGTAGGGCCACAAAGATCTCAGGACCATCAAGCCGGTTAATTGACCATGCAAAATATCGAGCCTTTTCTGAAATTTCATTCAGTTTGCCATCCTCAAACTTGCAACAAAATTCTCCAGATGCAAATTGAGCTAAATCGTTGAGAAGGTCATGCATCACAAAGCACAATTTGTTGCGATTTGATGGTTGAAAAAATGATCTTGATATTAGCTCACGAAAATACCTGCACCCAACATCTTCCATGGTGTCTTTACCTTTTCGATGTTGCAAGAAACCTTCTGCCATCCACATGAGAACAAATTTCTCTTTTTCAAACTCATATCCCTTGGGAAATATCGAACAATAAGAAAAGCATTGTTTGAGATGTGGAGGTAGATGATAATAGCTCAACATTAAAGCATGGAGTATGCTACTCTTATCAGTAGAAAGCTCCCATATCTTGCTATTCAGTATTCTATACCATTCCTCAGCTTCCAATTCTGGGTGCAAGAGGCCTCCAAGTACTTTTGTAGCTAAAGGCAAGCCTTTACACCTTTCCACAATTTTCTCACCAATCCTTTTTAATGTTGGATGTTCCTCAGGGTTGCTAGTCCTAAATGCATGTTTTGCAAATAGTGACCAACAGTCTTCATCTGAAAAATGCAACAGACGATAAATAACTACAGCGCGCATCATTGATGCAACACTTTGATTACGAGTTGTCACAATAATTCTACTTCCACAGGCTCCAGCTTTTAAGGGGCTTAACAACAAATCCCTATAAATAAAATTGTCATTCCAAATGTCATCTAAAACAAGCAAAAATCTCTTTCCTTTCAATTTCTCCTTTAGTTTGACTTGAAGAAAATTCAGGTCTTTCACATTACAATTCCTTGACGCAACCGACTCAAAAATGGTTCTAGTTTTTTTTAAAACATCAAATTCTTCTGAAACATAAGCCCATGCTCTAAATTTAAATGATTTTTCTACCTCTGAGTCATTATACAAAAGCTGAGCAAGGGTTGTCTTGCCAACCCCACCAATCCCAACTATTGCAATCACAGGGATTCTGTTTTCTTTTTGTGCATTACCAGCAAGCAAAAATTCTTTTAGCTTCTCTTTATCCTTATCTCTACCAAACACTTCAAATTCATCAACTAAAGAAGTTGTGGGCAAAACCAACAATGGCTTCCCTCTTACACTTTCCTTGAAATTCATGATATCTCTTTGTTGTGCTAAAAACTCCAGCCTTTCAACTATGTTTTTGAGCCTAGATTCTATATCTTTATCAAATTTGAGACTGGAATCTTTATCTTCTTTACTAGGATTATGAGTAAAGAACAGACCCATTACCTGTTTTCCCTTGACCTTAGCCTCAGCTTCCAACTCGCATTGCAAAGCTATGGTGGCAATCTCATCCAACAAATCTTCAGCATGGTAGGCAGCGTCTTTGAGCTCATTGACCCACTCTTTCACCGCCATGTTTGTGATCTGCTTCTCCTCTGCATCACTCAGCACTGCGTTAACAGTCAGCAGAACTGTATTCATCTTGTCAAAGTGTGTGTGATCGAAATCCCTGTCTCCAAAGAAGTTTCTGACCAGGGGAGATGCCAGCCTTTCAAACAAAGCTCCAAAGAGTGCAGAAAGCAATGACTCTCCCAAAATTTCCCAAACCATTTTTTCTGCTTTGCAAAGAAAGGTTTCAACAGGAAGAGATATAGGGTTGAGAAGCAGTCAGTTTTTCCATGGCTAATTATTTCGTTGACAATAGGCACAGAGTGTGGTAGCCGATAGCCCGATAGTGACTGAAAATTAAATAATACTATAAATTTAAAAAATAATGTTAACGGCTAAGTGGTTAACTTCTGTGGTAATTATTTTTTTTTTTTCCCGATAATTTTGGTAATTATTAATAAACAAAACTTTGATGTTCGCTTATACCAAAAATTGATTAGTATCTTGATTTGATAATAAAGATATATCATTAAAGAGAAGACGATATGAGTTAAAACTCTTAAAAAAAAAAAAAAAAACAAAGTTTTGATATCTATTTAATGAAAAACATAAAAAGTTGTAAAATAAATTAATTATCTTATTATTTTTTAATAATTTTTTTTTAAAAATAAATTTTAAACCAATGTTTTCAGAATACCTATTAATATTTGTTAACAATTTTTCGTATTTTTTAGAAACTGCCTTGCATTATAATCATTTTTTAAAAAACAAAATCGTGTTGAAATAATATATTTTCAAAGTAGAATTTCACTTTAAAAATACAAAAAATCAGTCGAAACTTCTTTTTTTTTTTTTTTTTTTTTAGAAACAAAAATCAGTTGAAACTTGAAATAGTATTTCAAGCGTTGAAATTTTGTAACGTCTCCAATAGTAATAGGCGGATCGGTTTATTTTCATTGGCTGGTAATTGTTGGGTGCTCTGCACCAAGCCACCACTGCACCGTGGGGTTCAGTCCCCACACACATTGTCAAAGTTCTTAAATGAGGTTTGGCTCTTCAGTCACCAAAGTCAGCCTTTTTTTGTTTTTTATTTATTTTTAGATAGGATGAGGCATTTGGTGTGTGGTCCAATTAAAAAGGGGCAGGGTTTAATTAGTGGTGTATTTTTTGGGTTTAATTAGCCGAGTGTTTTGGGTTTTAAATGTTAGGACTTAGGTGTAATAGGTTTATTATTATTTTTTTAAGGTAAAGGGTAATGATAATTTTTGTTTAATTAGCCTAGTGTTTTGGGTTTAATTGTTTGGTATAATGGGTTTTAACGTAGTTACCTATTAATGTTCATCTATCAAATACGTAGTTTATCCTCTAACACTGTAAAAATTTAGAAAGACTGTTGGAGATGTTCTTAGATTGTGTTACTCTTTTTACTGCCAATTTATCAAAGATTTTATATATAAAAATTAAAAATTAAAAAAAAAAAAACTAACTTTTATGTTTTTGTTCCACCAAATTTGCTATATAATATATACATACATACATATCAATATATATATATATATATATATTATTAATTTATAAAATTCAACTAAAGGTCTCTTTATTATTATTTTTTTAAGTCAACTATTCTATACCTTAGCTTGATTATATTTTTTTTTATGATACATTAATAGTTGGAGTTTGAAGGATTTGGATCTTAAATGTCTTCTTTAGAAACACAATGAGGTATCAACCAATTACGCTACAAAGCTCTTGCCTTAGCTAGTTTATTAAATTAATGTATATTCACTATCGATGAGTGTGGTGCAATGGTAGGAAGCTCTCGGAAAGACCCATCTCTTTGAACCAAGTGCTAAGAGGTGGTGAGTTTAATTACTAGTGCTGGCTTATCTATATCTATATATATATATATATATATATATCTAAAAGCTGAATCGTAATATTTATTGTTGCTATGCTCCAATTAAGCCTCATCATCGCCATGTGATGTGCATTGATAATAGCTTAATTTTGCATATTTATATCATTGTTAGAAAGTATTATCATACTTATTTTGAGTTAATTCATGCATTTTATATTTGGTTTTGGAATAATGTTGAATAATCGATTTTATGCTTAATTAAATTTTATTGCGTGAATTTGTCTTTTGTAGGAGAATAGAATTAAATAAGTGGATTTGTGCAAATAAGAAAGCTAATGGACTTTACTTCTACAAGGGTCATGATGAAGTTTGTTGAGGGGAAAATTTTGATGTTCCCAAATAGAATATGGGGTAGCCAAGCCGAAACTCGACAATGGGCCCTTGAAATAAAGCCTAAAGGCTTTCGATATCGTGTAAGCCCGCCCAATCAAGAGATAGAAGTTGCACCCTGACATGAAGATAACAATAAAGCCCAATAACCATGTTACTGTTGTTAGTTTGTTATATTATTAGTCCTCTTATAGCATCATAGTTCAAATCAGTCCTCCAGCGGTAGGGTAAACTATATTCAATTATTAAATAAATTTAATAAAGCATTAACTTCAGGAAATTCTTGTGTATTTTGTTCAATAGGGTCTGTTGGGAAATTTAGACCCCAGTTGATAGAATTAACATGTTTTAAACTCAAGTTGTTAATTAGATTTATTATGAATAAAACTTGTTAAAACAAACAAACATCAATATCATGTCAAAATAATGCAGCGGAAAAAATAAATAAGATAAGATATGATAACCTAGGAAAACCAATGAAACAAACTAGTTTCACAGTAAAAAACCTAGGGGAAAACCTTCCCGAAAAGCAATCCACTATAGTAAAGAGCAGTTTCAGATCTAGTACAAAACCTTTATCCCTAGAATCTACAATCCCCGTAGATGAACTCACAGCAGAAACCTTTCACTGCTTCAGAACCTCTAAACTCTTCAATATATGAACGCCACCCTTTTTTATGATGCACGAATCCTAGTACGTGACTAACCAATTGCGTGGATCCCAGTACGCGACTTAAGCACCAACTTGAAGAAGATGTTGGCTGCAAAGTTCTTCACTTCATCAACAATGAAGATCAAGAAGCACTTGGTAACAAAACCCTAAGGCGCAAAAGACGGAGTAGCTTCTTTTAGAGAGAATAAGGCATTAGTCACCTTTTGCATTCGTTCTCCTTTTATTCTCTTATGTGACGGCCTCTAAAATAAGCCTTATATATGTCTAGAGTTGTGAGAAAAGAAACCCTACACAAATACATAAGCATAGGCCGAAAATTAGATCTGGAAATCTGAATTTCGTAAAGCTCAATCGATCGAGGAGGTGTTGAGCAGGTGTCGAGCTTTAATGAATAGCACTTCTTCACTTGTTTCTTGGACAGACTTGCATGGTTTCAACACTTGATCTTGAAACAAAGTTTCTTGAAGTATTAAACACATCCTAGATCTACCCAATTACAAGTAAAATGTGTTTTGTCAAAAGATTAGTCAATTACATAAAATATGTCCTTAATAGGGTCCACAGTACTCTCAGCTATCATTACATTAATATGAAGAAAAAATTTAAAAAAAAGCCTCAAATACATTATAGCCTCCCATAGTAAAACAATAAGTAAATATTAGTGGCTGCATAGTGATGAAAAAGGAGTTATTTGGCATGGTATGAAGGGGGAGAGAGATCCCAACTTAGTGCAGCAAGTATTAAACTAAGATTTTGGAGAGTATGTGTGCACAAGGCATGAATGGGGTAATGTGGGTTGTTTTGAGTGAGTGGGATAGGATTAATACTGAGGTTAAGGTTTTAGTGAGTGGTAGGCTATCTGTGACTAATTGGAAGACATTTATGAGCTGTAATTGTGTAGAGGGGGGAAAGGAATGTCTGAGGTTAGGTGAGTGTGGCCTAAGAGGAATGAGTGGTGAGCTTAAGGAGAGCTAAACCACAAAAAAAATGGCAAACAAATCAAGAGTTTCAGAGGGAGTGGCTGTCTGTGACTAATTGGAAGACATTTGTGAGCTGTAATATTATAGTAATAGGTTTAAGAATCTAAAGTATTGTTCATTATTGGACTTTTAAGTGAAATAACTATGATATAGTATTTTGCAAAGTATTAATAACCTTGGGCTTTTGATAAAATAGTGCCAAGTAGTTAGCTTGGGCTTTTAATCCAACGTAAGTTGGGCTTTTGATATTGTCAATGAGAATTGGGCTTTGACTACTACAACAAAATGTATTTTTAGTGACGAAAATTAGTGAGGAAATATTTTTTGTCGCTAAAAATACAGCTTTAGCGACGAAATATGAATTTCGTCACTAATAATGAAAAAAATTAAAACATTTAGCGACGAAAAATAATTTTCGTTGCTATTGTGATCTGAAAAATGGGCGCCAAATGGAGGGAAACTGTGGCGTGAGCTTAATTAATCTATAGTGGCAAAATAGTTCGTCGCTAAAAGTTGAAATTTTTAGTGGCGAAATATTTCGTCACTGTAAGTATTTCTGTGGATAGTATTAGTGACGAAAATATTTTCGTCACTATAAGGAAGAATTAGCGACGAAAAATAATCGTCACTAAAAGTATGCTATAGCGACGAAATATGAATTTCGTCTCTAAAAATCTGTACAAAATCTAGGTTCTTTAGTGACGAAAATCCTTTCATCGCTATAAGGAAGAATTAGCGACAAAAAATAGTCGTCACTAAAAATAATAATAATTTTGCACTTCATTGTTTTAGCGACGAAATCACATTTCGTCCCTAAAAGTATGCTATAGGGACGAAATATGAATTTCGTCTCTAAAAATCTGTACCAAATCTAGGTTCTTTAGTGACGAAATTGACCTTCGCCACTAAAAACTTAAAAGCCTAATACCTTTTACAACGAAGAGGAAACAATAGCGACAATAAATATTGCGTTGCTAAAGGCCTGATTATAAATACCCTTTTATATCACAAACACCACAAAATCATTTCACACCCAAAATTCTGAACTAAAACCCGATACTCCCACGCCGTCTTCATCGTCGCACCAACCGTCTGAAGCCGATACTCCAACCGATGCCGAAGCCACCGTCGCCGATAAATCCCACCATTGTCGAAGCCAACCGTCGCCGATAAATCCCACCATTGTCGAAGCCAACCGTCGCCGATAAATCTGTGAGAAAGCCCACCATCGCCGATACCCAAAAGTAACCCAACCGTCGTCAATAAATGTGTGAGAAACCTCACCGTTGTCGTAGCAAACCGTCGCCGATAAACATGTGAGAAACCCCACCATCGCCGATACCCAAAAGTAATCCAACCGTCGATGATAAGCAAACCGTCACCGATTTGAGAGCATTCCGTCGCCGATAAGCCATCGACGCCGATTCGGGAGCATTTTGTCGCTGATTTAAGCCACCGTCGCCGATTTGGGAGCATTTCGTCGCCGATTTGATAGCATTCCGTCGCCGATTTGAGCATTCCGTCGCCGATTTGAGCATTCCGTCACCGATAGTAAGTCACTCACCCTTTTTCTACTTATTTCTCCAATTTCTTTGCTCCATTTGTCTCTCTCTGAATCAGCCACTCAAAAGTTCATTGATAATTACTGTGATTTTGTAACGTGAAAGGCTTTAATTTTAATGGGTTTTGCTTATTTGGGCAATTGGGATTTTTTGTGGGAGTAATTTTTGTAGGAGTAATTTTCTGTTGGGATTTTAATGGGTTTAGCCCGTTTGTTCGTTTTTATTTCAGCTCTTTTCTTTTTTTTTTTTCCTTTTTTTTTTTTTTTCATTTACATGCATTTTATGAGCAGCCAAATAGAGACTATCCGAATGGCTATGGTTATCTTTATTTTTTTGTAAATAAGAATTCCTTAGCAAATCATGTTTGGCACTTGCATCGGGATATGCATGTTGAAATTTATTTAATGTTTGAGCTGTACTGACTTTTTTTTTTTTTTTTTTTCATTTTACAGGAAATGCCTTTCTGATAGGAACCTTTTGTAAGTCAAATTAATGCTTAATACTTTAGGAATGGACATGGTGACATAATTGAATTGTTTTTGGAGTTTATCTCTCTGTGCACTTTGTTGATATTATTAGTATTGTTGGCTATATGAGTTTGGTGAATAGGAGACCCATCAATTGAATTTTCTTTGCATATAGTTTGTAAAGGCTTTTGATGGATGCCCATTGGTGACATAATTTGAGGGCTTTTTTTTTTTTAGTATTGGTGACAAGGTTTTTGGTTGAATGTGATGACAAGGTTAGTGATTGTTTGGGTTACTGTGGGGGAATAGAAAGAGACTTAGATCTGTGAAAGTCAAAGACTAAAGCTTAGCCAACAAATCAGACTTGTACGCTTAGCTTGATCATAGTAAGTAAACTCTGTTTAAATACCTATAAAACTCTATACTTGTGATGTTTGTGATTGGTTTTGTGGTGGGTTGTTGTGTTGGAGCAAGCGGATGGCTTGCATGGTGTTATAAGGTGGTTTAAATCAGTGTTAGGAGTGTTTTTAATTTCTGCAAATGTGAATGGACCTTGTTGGATTAGATGTATGAATATTACTTCTTTAATTGATTTCAATACTTGTAAACACTCTATTCTTTGTGTGATGTTCAGGATTGGTTTTGAAGCGGGTTGGTTAGTTGAGCAAGCGGGTGGCTTGCATGGTGTTATAAGGTGGTTTAAATTCATATTATGAATGTTTTTAATTTCTTACAAATGTGAATGGACCTTGTTGATTAGATGTGATGAATATTACTTTAATTGATTTCAATACTTAAACACTCTATACTTGTGATATTTGTGATCGGGTTTTGTGGTGATTGTCAGAGTTGGAGTGGGCAAGTGGCTTGCATGGTGTTATAAGTAAGGTGTTTAAATTCATATTAGAGTGTTTCTTACTTTTGCAAATGCGAATGGACCTTGAAAAGATTAGATGTGATGAATATTACTTTAATTGATTTCAATACTTGTAAACACTCTATACTTGTGATGTTTATGATTGGTTTTGTGGTGAGTTGTTGTGTTGGAGTAAGCGGGTGGCTTGCATGGTGTTATAAGGTGATTTAAATTCATATTAGGAGTGTTTTAATTTCTTGCAAATGCGAATGGACCTTGGTGATTAGATGTGATGAATATTTCTTTAATTGATTTCAATACTTGTAAACACTCTATACTTGTGATGTTTGTGATTGGTTTTGTGATAGAACTTTATCTAAGTAGCTTATAGACTTAGATGTTAGAATACATTATGCATGAGTTGTCCTTAGGAGTTGCGATTTTAATTTATTGGTGTGGTTACTCTTAATGCATTGTTAGAAATGTTTCTTATAACATAGTTAATGATTTTACTTTACGATTTTAATGTAGTAGTGTTTTTATATTTGTGCAGATTTCTTATTGGTGGCTTTAGGGGATTTACTTTTGGCATTATTTGAAGACATATGAGGACATCTTCCGTTGGTTCTAATTATATTATGCTACACTTTTTGTATTGTTATAAAACATATTAAGTTATTGTATGTGTTGCAAACAATTATTGTATGGAAAAAGTTTGAATTGGATACTTATTTTATTTTTTACTTGTGGAATGTATGGATCGATTTTTTATAAATATGTTATTGAAATAAATGTGTTAATCAAATGTGAGGTTTTGACGAATTTTTTGACGAATCAAAGCCATGAAAATAATAAAAAAAGAAAATAAGTTTTAGCGACGAATTTTTTCGTCACAAATATAGCAACAAAAAATTGTTTTAGTGACGAAATATTTCATTGCTAAATGTAGCAGAATTTTGTAAGAAATGGTTTTAGTGACGAAAATTTTCATCACTATATGTAACTGGATTTTCTTAAAAATAATTTTAGTGACGACTTTTTTCGTCACTATATGTACCCGAAAATAGTTTTAGTGACGAAATTGTTCGTCACTAAATATGATTTAATAAACTGAAATGGTTTTAGTGACGAAATATTTCCGTCGCTGAATATTGTTTTTAGCGAGGAAAACATTTAGCGACGAAACGTTTTCATCGCTAAAAGTTTTTTCTTTTTTAAACAAATCGGACTTTTAGTGACAAAATTTTTCGTTGCCAGGACTTTTAGCGATAGAGCTACATCAACGAAATGAATTTCATCGCTAAAAGTCTGATTTCATCACTAAAAGTTCTTACCGACGAAAAACTGGACTTTTAGTGACGAATTTTTTCGTCACTTAAAGTACATTTTGTTGTAGTGGATATTGCCAATGAGAATTGGGTTTTAAATATTGCCAACGAGAACTGGGCTTTGATATTGCCAATGAGAATTGGGTTTTGATGTTACCAATGAAAATTAAGTTTTAAATATTGCCAGCGAGAACTGGGCTTTGATATTGCAATGAGAATTGGGCTTTGATATTGTTAATGTGAATTGGGTTTTGGATAAATAAATTGCCATGGGTTTAAACCATGGGCTTTGATTATGAATTTGAATTCTATTGATAAAATTGTTTTGCCATGGATGAGCTTTTCAAATATTGCCAAGCATAAGTATCCTTGGGTTTTAAATAAAATAGGATGTGTGTATTGGGTTCATAGGGTCGATTTTGGGCTTAGCTAAATAATGATAATAAAATCGGATAAAATATGAGCTTTTGTTCTTTTTGTGATAGTTTATATCATGACCCAATTTAGATAATGAGATATGAAATACTTGTGATTAACATAATAATAGAGCAAAATATATTTGGGAAAACCCAATAACTTATTAGTGGTATTTGAAAATAAATAGGTGGTACTCAAATAAAATTAGGTGTAAAAAAAAGTACCCTAACAAAGTTAAAGAAGACCAACCCAATTAAATTTAAGTCCAATTGGAGTAGGGAATCAAAAGAAATTTGCATCAAATTCAAGTCCAATTCGGATTAGGATTCCAGCCTGCACATCAATTAGCATTTTTAGCATAACTTTCGGGTCAGATGTCCAATCGAGATTATTCAAGTTGGGCTGGAAAGTTAACTTAAAGGGATACAACTTTGTAGTTTACCAAAAGTCCAAATTCTGACGTTACATGGGCCAAAATCGTCGGTTAAGTGAAGCCTAAAAATCTGGGATTTTCTCCAAACGGGAATTCAACTTGTAATAGGATTCCTTTACCTATTTAAAGGCTCTTTAGGGCAAAATTCAAAGAGGTTAGTGCTAGGGCTGAGGGCTGAATGTATAGAGAGCTGCAGCTACCTCTTCCATGACAGTTAGTTTTAATTATTTTTCTAATATAATGTATAGTATTTTATTTTTGTGTTTTCTTTCAATTACTATGAGTAGCTAAATTTATAATTAGGGTTGAGCATGAAACCTTGTTAAGGATTATCAGTAATATTTATGTGATTTGATTTTTCCCACAATAGATGTTCTTTAATGATTTAAATTGTTCTTGCTTCATATCAATTGACTAAGATGGGATTCTAGATATGAGTTCAATCATGTTTTTCTCATGATTTAGGATTTATCTTAATTAATTGAATGCTTAGTTTATTAATTCTTGATTATAAAATTGGATATCGCTTGTGATTTGTCTGTCAATGGACACAATTTATGATTTGATTTTTAGAATTGGATATATCTTGTGATTTGTTTGGCTACGGATACAATTGATGATTTGGTTTTATACTTAAGAAGCGAAGAAGAACATGCTTTTGGTTTTTAAAATAAGGATTTTAATGAGAATATTTTCCATGATAGCAAGATTGATTTCGAGATTATCATGTAGTGAGTTGGGAAAAATTAATGATCATAAATATATGCTGATATGACTTACAAGGCGGATTTCAAAACCTTAATTCCTTTCTCTAGATTGTTTACATCTCTATACTGCTTTATATTATATCTTTGCTTAATTTAATTATTTGTTTAGTTTATTTAATTGCAAACAACCAATTTTTATTAAACTAGATTATGATTAATTTGGTTAAGGTTTAATTAATTTTCCTACGTTCATTCAAGTCCCTGTGGGTTTGATCTCGTTCTTGTCAAACTATACTTCGGTACGGTTTGTACACTTGCGAGTACTTTAAAATTTCACAACACCATGTCACAAAGTTTTTTTTTTTCCTTTTTTTTTTTGGTGGGGGGGGGGGGGGGTTTCCACTTCACACATTCTCTTTAATCAATCTCATTTTCTCTCTCTCTCTCTCTCAACTCATCATCTTCCCATCAAACAAACTGCTAAATTTTATACTATTAATGACTTTCCCATTAAATCCAAATTGCTTTCAATTCAGCAATCAATCCTTCTCTCTCTCTCTCTGACTTATCATCTCCTTATCAAAAAAACGGCTTTTCTCCCCATCGAAACATTTAATTGCCTCCCCTTAGATTTAAAACCCACCGATTTAGTTTTTTATCTATAGATTTTGAAAGTCTATTTGAGGTCACCAAATTACAACTAGAATTGGAAAGTCTATTTGAGGTCAGATTTTCTTTTTCTTCCCTTGAACTTCTTTGTTTTTCTACTGCAATTTTTATGGTTTGTAGTTTGTATTGCTTTCTTTCCACCCCATAAGTCACCAAATTACAACTAGAATTGGAAAGTCTATTTGAGGTCAATTTTTCTTTTTCTTCCCTTCAACTTCTTTGCTTTTTAGTTGCAATTTTTATGGTTTGTAGTTTGTATTGGATTTTCTATTCCGAGGTTGAAAATACCATGTTTCCTTTTTCCCTTTTTCAATTTTTGATTGATAGTCTATTTCTTTGTATTATTTTTTCACAATTTTTCTTTACATAATTGTGTTTTACCCATTAAATTTTTTTTGTATCTAAAGAATTGGAATGCATTTTTTTTTTAGTACATGACCATTTTCCTCCCATTTGTTTATTTTATTTTCTAAATGGCTTTGCAATTTTTAAATTAAATACTACATAAATTTTTGCTAATGTTCTTTTAATCTCATCTAAATCTATGCTAATTTCTAACTTCTTAGTTCTTAGGATAACTTGGAAGAGAGAACAAAATATTATGATTGATAGGTATGGACCGTATGGTGTTCCTCTTTTTCTTTGTATTTGGGATAATAACTTAGTTTTATATGGTTCTTTTCATATATTTTTCGACAAATTATGATGTAAGTTACATTATCGTAAGTCAGACATACTAAAGTTTTTTTTTTTTTTTTAAATAAAAAAGATCTAATCTCTAATTCTTACCATTTATCTTCTCAAAAAAAAATCTTACAATTTAAAATTTTTAAGGAAATAACTTTTGGACGCTTACAATGTTTAACTATTGCATTAATTTTATAACTATGGACATGCATGCAGAATTGATTTATGTTTTCCATGGTAATACTAATGTTCATTACTTTGGAATTAAAAAATTCTCTCAATTGAAGCATATACCTCAGTGTGATCTCATTCTTAAGAAATCCTGCAACTTAATTCAATCATGCTAACCAATATATATAAACAAATAGAATGATTTTGTACAGTCCAACACGAATTAAATCATATTTCCTTAGTTAGCTTAATTAAACTTATCAAATTCTCGAGAGGAAAAAAAAAAAACTTAAACTTATTTCTTATATCTTATTCTGAGTTCAATTTGGCTATGATATGTTGCGCTTCAATCCATCATACTCCTTAATTATACATAAATATGATAGAAATAATATTTAGATAAATACAACAGGAAATCAACTAGGAATTTGTTTTGTACTTAAGAAAAAAAATTCTTAAATGCATACTATACAAATTCCACTATTATAATAATTCTTAAATAATATGTACTTAAATATTCACTATAAGCTCTTTTAGATACGTAATCAATTTTTTTCCCCTAAAGTGGGTATAATTTTCCTCTTAAATTATTCCTAAGAGGCACATATATATTTTTTTAGTAACTAAAAAGTCTTCTTTTCTTTTTTTCTTTTTTTTTATTATTATTTAAGGGAGAGGGGTGGAAGTAACCTAAAAGGCAAGAGTTAAAACAATTAATTTCTACAAAAATTTGTTCCCTACCTATATTTTTCTTCTATCTAATCAAAAGAAAAAAAAAAAAAAAAAAAA